>CM076987.1:1371532-1419032 GCA_039105355.1 Benthosema pterotum | reverse complement strand
GAAGCCCACAGGGTTCGAACCGGCAACCTTATGGTTACCATCTGGTGACTCTACCCCTGAGCCACTGCTGCCCCATTAAATGAAAAACAATTAAGACTCATCTTTTACTTCCGCTAATAACAACCTAAGACATGAACATTGGTTGAAAAAAACAAAGTTGTCCTTTAAGCAGTTGCATATCATTCATCTCTGTCCGGAAGAAAACCTCACATACTGTTTGTAAATCTGTTAGTTTTCAGGATTCAAGCGTGTCTCTGTGGGAACTTGTTTATAGCTTGTAGATCTGTTGCTTCTGGTGTTTTTGCGTGTCGCTGTAGTCTGATCAGGCTTTCATTTATAAAAGAAAAAGAGGAAACACAAAACATTACAATACGGAGATGTGAGTTTTCTGCCTGACAACGATGTAGGTTTTAATGTGTGTCTGGAGCCAGTATTTATAGACACACAGAGTGCTCTGAGACGCCATTAGGATGTATATCACCTCCTGAATCTGCTCTCACTGCTCATCTATTATTTACCTCTCCAGACACAGTTCAGCCTGATGGTTGGCGTCAGGCAGAATCCTCTCCTCTCTGGATTTCAACCTTTTATCTTTCTCTCTTTTTTTTAAATGTGCTAAACAAATGGTGAAAGTGAAAGAAAGTGTGTGCTGAGGACCAGTGAAAAAGTGTTACCACATTGGATGCGTTCTTTTTATTTTATTCTCCCCCTTTTCCTTTTGTTTCATGCGCGCAGATGGACCCTCACAGGTCCATTCGCTTTCATTTTACTCTCTGAAGAGTTACAGATCAATATTAAGGGTCCATTTGGTTACCAACGGTCCGTCATTTAGCTGGGGACCACCTGGAGTCCTCTCAGGGACCACAGGTGGTCCTGTGACCACTGGTTGAAAAACCACTGTTATAGATGACGGTGCGGCGTGGTCGAACAGAAAATAGAGTATTAATTCCACAGAAAAAAATCGTTGAGTGTTCCTTTAAGCCCTGTTAAATTCTGCAACTTAATTAAAGTGGAGAAATCCTGCCAGTAGCTAAAATATTAATTGAAAAAGAAGAAAAAAAAGTGCTGAATCCAGTAAGCCACACAAGTTGGGGAAGAAAAAAAAAAGGAAAAATAAATGTTGAGTTAGCTTCTTTCATCATTCAACGCTTCGGCTCTCACTTCCTTTATTTATTGACTTGTCATCATATAACTTCAGTAAATGCCTCTGAGCTGTGTGTGTGTGTGTGTGTGTGTGTGTGTGTGTGTGTGTGTGTGTGTGTGTGTGTGTGTGTGTGTGTGTGTGTGTGTGTGTGTGTGTGTGTGTGTGTGTGTGTGTGTGTGTGTGTGTGTGTGTGTGTGTGTGTGTGTGTGTGTGTGTGTGAGAAATGTAGGACATATGAATGCCAACGGCCAGCGCTGAACAGTAGACAAGTACATAATTATACTGTATGCTTGAACGAGGCTTTGGTACTGTTTCAAACTACCAATGGAACCAAAAGTCAGTTCATATTACCTGTTTCTCTTCTCAGTGGAAAAACGCTGGAAGGTTTTTATGTACAGTATGTTTTGTACATGTATGTAATCGCTCTGGGCAGTCACTCATATGACCAAACAGGGCGGCGCCAGGAGGGTTAAGTACCGCTGAAACTGAAACTCTCATTTGTGTTTAGAATGTATACGGTACATGTGTACATACAGTACATTGTGTGTTGCCTTTTCATGCTGCTCTTCAAACAAGTGCTGTACAACTGTAATATGCTTTACTAATCGTGGCAAACTGTGCCAAACACAGTCATTACTCATTGTTGAGTACATTACATACACTAGCACATTTACGCGATTGCTGCAGATCTGCGTAAATCAAACATAGTTCCGACCACTGCCATTGCCTTAGATCTACAGCACCCATTTCTTTAATTCGCCGGTATCTCTCTTTTTTAAAAATGAAAACAGCGTATATTTCAGAGCAGTCACCTAGTGACGCTGTGGTGTCTGTAATCTTTACTAGGGGACAAATAACATACGGACACCCCCACAACAACCCCACACCCCAAGTGAAACGGAGAGCTGCACTTTGAAATATGAGCTCCACATTAAGAATAAGTGATTGTGATTGTGATTCTGTTTGCTGTTTTCAGGGAATGCGGCGCAGAGACCTTTGTCAACTTTGCGACCTTCGAGAGAGACGGCAAGCTTCCTTACAACTGGTAGGACTTCTCTCCTAGTTTTGTTATACGTTATACTGTACGTATTTATCAGTTCAAACTAAAGGTGACTATAACGCCCCATACTACCTCCATACTTTTACTTTAATAGTTTAAAACAGGGGTTTTCAACCTTTTTGACACCAGGGACCACCATTTATTCAGCATTTGAGCCACGGACCACCATTTGATGACATTTTAGCCCCCAAAGACCTAAAACTAAAGATTTTTTTGGTTTTGTTCACAATTCCAGGCTGGATTTTTGCAAACAAAACAGTGTAGACTTCTTAATTAAATAGTGCTGATTCAGATGAATATTTTAACTCTTGAGAGTGTGAAAATGAAACCAAATGGACCCGCAAGGGTCCATTTGGTTTCATTTTTACATTCTCAAGAGTTACATCTGGTTAACCAACTGTCCATCATTTAGCCTGGGGACCACCTGGAACCTTCTCAAGGACCACTGGTGGTCCCCGGACCACCTGTTGAAACCCCTGGTTTAAAAGGATGATCCTTCTAAAAGAAAATGCTGTGACTTTGGAGGTCTCCTGTGTAAAGTTCTTGCGCTCAGTGTCAACCGGCACAATTTGCACACACAGTTCTTCCTCACTTTTTGTTTCACAAATCCTTTTTAGGTTTAGGATTGAAGAGAGAGTTCTATTCCCATTGTTCCGTCTCCATCTTGGCTTCCCTGCTAGTCTAGTTTATAATAAAATGCTTAAATGAGAATTCCACCTCAGAAAGCTTCCATACCTTTATTCACAGTTTATTTATTTTCAGAAAAGTGATGCAGTTATTTTGTGAAAATACTCCCTAATGGCTGTTTCTCCTACCCCAACATAAGTTTAGAATGGGGCTGTGGAATGTTGTTCAAATTCACCTATTTAACTCACTACAGAATACACATTTTTGCTATAGCCAACAAGCCAGTAGTATGTTGACACTCACACTTTCACTCTTGGTTCAGCATATGTTGTGCCACAAACCGTGTGCCACGCCCCCCTTTTAAGACGGCTAAAACGAAAGTGTGAGTGTTGACACACTATTGACATGGTGGAAAGCATAACATGTGATAGACAACCCTCTCCACCAAATGTTTTCCTATATGATAAAACATTGTTTTAAAAATAAATGTCACACACATTTTTTTCCACTGCATAGGACATGCCTTGTTGATGGATTTGGAAGATATTTTGAAGTTCTGGTTCCAAAAATTAACCAGTATTTAATGTGTAATGTACATGATATTTACATTGAAATGAATGACTGGGATTTGCCCAAGCCTTGGGTGGACACTGGGGAGAAGAGGGCGGGACTGAGAGGTCTATTGCTGTATTGTCCCGAATATAAGACGACCCTGGCTATAAGATGTCTCCCATCAAAACTCATTTGTGTAAAAAGAACATTGAATTCCAAATAATATACTCCTCAAATATAAGACAAATCATTTTCATTTTTCAGGATATTTTCATTGGCAATTGACGCATGTTCAATTAATTGGCAGCTGCTGTGTTATTTCTACAGAATTGTTCTTCAACCTCTGAGCCTCTTGGGATGTTTTTTGTACCGGCTATCTGATTGGCTCTCTGGTCTCTTGGGCAACGGCACGACTTCTGATTGACTATATTTCGTCTCTTGGCAACCTTTCCATCTCCAAAGTCTCTGTGCCTGTTTATTAAGGCAACCTGCAGCTGCCAAAACAAGTGAATTTGAACGGGGACCGAAGCCCCATAGATCAGAACTCCCATTAGTTCGAACATGCGCTGGACTATCAGCTGCAACGTGCTTGCGGTTATGGTGAGGATGAGGGTTAGAGAAGGGTTTAGCCATGTTTGTAGCAAACCCTACCCTTCTCCAACCGTAACCCTAGGGTTGGAGAAGGGTAGGGTTTTGCATCTTGTAGTTTCGGAACAACGGGAGGTCGCAACAATGGGAGGTCAGAATAATGACATGACACCATTTGAACAGCATCCCCTAGCCCCATTCTAAGCTTATGGTGGGGTAGAGGAGGTTTTGTTGTTCCATAAAATTAACAACTGGACCACTTTTTTGGGAAATAAATCGCCTGCGAATAAAGGTAAGAAATCCTTCTGGTGTGGAATTCTCTTTTAAGCAGACTGTCCTGTTTTAATATATAATGACACCTAGTCACTGTAGCAGTCCATGTGGCTTCGATGCACTAATGACTAGGACACAGAGGATGATTAATATAACAGCTGAAAGACGGTCAGTTAAGGCAGACAGCTTGGCTTCCATCTTGTGGAGTTCTATTGGATCGTACCACCATGCTGTGCCATCACTAAACCGCCATCATCTATCTGCCCATCCAGTCCATTGTTACTGTCGCAAAGCTTGTGTTGTGTGTGCCAACGTTGTGCGGTTGTAGAGACACACGCGCACACACACACACACACACACACACACACACACACACACACACACACACACACACACACACGCGCACACACACACTACCTCTGACTGTACTCAGAGAGGGATGAATGGGGTTCATAATAACAGCTGGGCGACATCATCATGTCATCATATTTAAATCAATATCACGGTCATTTCAGACATATGCCTTGATTACTTAACAAAATATAAATCAATAGCCAATAGTGTGTATAGATGTTGAAAATAGACAATCTTGGAGATCACAATGTGTCGTCGTATCACACCATGTTGTGAGCTTTTTGTGACACACCCGTTGAATTAATAACGTGCGAAAAAACGTGGTGATGTAATCATCGTATTAATAACGTGCGATCAGTTAAATGGTGATGTAATCATTGTATTCAGCAGCATTAATTGCAGCATGCAGCATTAACCCTGTGTTCACCGCTAATTTACTGTGTACCTTGCAGTGGTGGACAGGCCATAAGTACATTCACACGCATCTCAAAAGCTTCCAGTGCTGAGCGTTGCTGCCCCGGCGCAGCCTATTGCGTTTCTTCTCTCGCATCGTTGCCAAACATCCAACCGTTTGTAGTGACAGGCTAGCAGTAGCAGCTAATGCTAACATCGTGTCTGCTGCTGTCAGCAATAACAAATAAAATCCAACGGATGATTCATGTAATGAAAACTAATGCTGGCAGGGGGCACCGTAGAGCAGCGAAAAAGTTAACAGTGATAGAGGGAAGTTTTCAGACAAAAATCAAAACATACAGTATATATAAAATTATAAATAATATATTTTTTTTCTTTTTCCCTCTATTTTACATTGCTTGTACGTTTGTGCTGCAGCTGTTTCTCTGTAGACAGAGTAGTAGTGGTTTGCCCTCCCAGGCGGTCCAGTGTGTGGGGGGTCCCCAACAAGGCGGTATTTTAGCCAATCACAGTGCGGAAGTCTCCATCGTGGGGAGGGTGGAGCTCAGTTTGAATTAGTTTGAAAACAACTCCTGCTCTGTTTGTAAACACTGGAAAAGTTGCCTCTATTTCCTTTAAACCAGCAGTATCTACTATTACAGTCTTTAAAGTCTACTTTGGCTCATGTACTGGAGTTTGTCCACCACTGTAACCTTCCAATCGCTCTGTGCAACTTTACTAACGGAGCGCCATGTTTTTTGTCCCAACCTGTCACCCACTGGTGTTCTGTTCTGCTTCTGTTTTTTGTTTTTATTTTTATTTGTTTTATTTGAACCCCTCCCCCCTTCAGGCGCAGAAGCCTGTTTGCCTTCCTTACCCTCCTGCCCTCCTGCCTTTGGACTGACTATCTTTTGGCTTTTTATATTAATCCTTGGTAAGTATGAGCTCTGTTTTGCGCAGCATCACAAATCATCAAATCACTGCATCTTCTCCTGCACCAGCAGAAACATCTGATCTGCAGACACACGTTTCTGCCACCATAGATGTTTTATTTACCAGACAGAGACACAGTCGTACGGTGTGTGTGCCAGGAAATACTGTGGAATCAATGTGCAAGAGGAATCATAGAATTTCACTTGAACTGTCCAGTCAGTGCCGGCGCTACGACGAATTGACTGAGTGGTCAGTTGCGATTTTGCGATCATGTGAGGGCAGGGGAATTGGTGTCACATTTTTATTGTTTTAGGTTCATATTGCTTCCTGTAATTCACTTTCTCCTAGAGTGTAAAGTAGTGGTACACATGTCAAAGGAGATTTAACCACTGACCAAGACACTGACAATGGCATTTGCATTCATCACCTCCCATCCAAAGCTGTAGGTGATGATAGTTTATTACACTAATCGTTGCATGAATGCATGTACAACGCAGTGGAATTGATTTGAATGCCTTGGAAATTTACATAGACTACCATTGTTGTGTCTGTAGCTCAGCAGACATACAGCCTAGAGTCACTGATACTGAATATTGCCAAATATTACTTTTTTTCTCCCCCTCACAATTTTGATCTGAGGGGTCAAGGGGCCATGGATTTATGGCGTCATTGACCCCCAGTGGCACCGGCACTGCTCAGAGTTACAGAACTGTGAGGGCTTATTAGTATCAAGGACACCGGGAGGGTCCCTGGACCACACTTTGAATTAAAACAAAAATGCCCGTTTTGATTGTGAATTCTCACACTGACAATTTAAAAGGAATCCTTGATTTCAGACTTTGTGACAACATTTTAGATCCCCCCTAAGCTAGGAATAATATCAAGAGATTTTGTATATTAAAGCACAAATATTTCGTTCTTGTTCTTATATTATACATCTGAAATAACGATAATAAATGATAATGAAAAGCTTAGTACAACAAGTTGGTTCACAGGCTGAGCAGTACATTACCTATTCAGAAACACACCAGATCATGTGGAACTCTGTCTTGTAAAACTACATCTATGGTTGGCAGACTGTGATCAGGTTGTACTACTAACATACAAATACCCAATACCCACAACTTGCTCAACTCGCTCACTCCTGCTCTACTGGCGGGTCAGTCTGGTGTCCGGAGTCGGAATCAAGCAGGTTTAAACACACGGCCACGCTCCAATAGGCTCACGTTTCCACCTACCCTCGCCTCCTGAATGTCATGTTGAACACTAGTAGACGCTGCGTTTCAGCATGGAATATGAGCCTGTTTGACATGTCCGCTTCCAAGCCAGTTCACAGCAAACAGCATGACTGCACATATTTAAAGATCGATCTATGATTTAATTTATTGCTCCAGTAGCTTTGATCGCTGCTAGTATTGTGCTATAAATGTACTTCATCTCTGTTCATGCAAGTGGGAGACTTTCACTGCACGCATGCATTGCAGGAACATTATGTTTAGTTCGTGTATGAGCTGGTAACAGTTTGCGTCGTCTCTAAAACATGACCTCCAGCATTCGGTGTGGCTCTTACTGTAGACCTCGTCTCGTGATCTGTCGTGGTTTCCATCACATTAGCCTGGTCTAGCCCTCAGTGATTTTGGCCTTGGGGGGCGGGGTGCCGTGGGATCCACACGGCAGATGAGCTGCGCTCTGATTTGATCTCACTAACGTGTCGTCATCCCGGCCCCTCCCCCGCCCGTCCACTGCTGTTCTACGTCACATTATTTAGAGCGACGCCCACCCCGGAAGGTTCACTCCCACTTGAAGGCCACTTTCCAACGTGCGTTAGTCCAGCCTTTCCGTTTTCACGCAAGGCGAACGAAAATGAAAGCCTGGGTGTCGAGGCTACCATCCCATAGACCGAGGAGATGCTCCACCCAATAGAGCTGAGCGGTCCTGCCCCTTTCATGACGTCGCCTTGGTTCCAGAAATGGAATCCTCATTAATTTTCCTCATAGACTTTTCGAAAATGGTTCGTAAAAAACACGATTGCACCGCGGACAAAGCCAAAACGGTAGGATAATAATCGTCTTTATATGAATCATTCTCGAAAAGTCCACGTGAGAAATGAATGGGGAATCCATTTCTGGAACCAGGGTGGTGACGTCACTGCGCAGGTTTATAGAGCTGAGTGGTCCTGCCCCCCTTCATGACATCGCCCGCTGCACCAGAAGTAATCTCCCCGTTCATATTCCTCATAGGCTATGAAAAATGTTTCATATCAAGACGACTACGCCACGGACAAAGACAATCTGGGCCGTGACAAATCATGACAACACGCACAATATTATCATACAATATCTGATTTAGTAAGAAGAAAAACAAACTTCAGGATACAACACTTTTTGTTTTGTTTTTCGTCTGACAAATGATTTGAACATTGCGTGTGTTGTCACGATTTGTCACGACCCGAGTTGTCTGTTGTCGTCTTTATATAAACCATTTTTAGAAAAGTCTGTGAGAAATATGAACAGGGGAAATACTTCTGGGCAGTTGGCAACATCATGAAACATGGCAGGACTGCTCAGCTCTATAACAAAACCAGATATTAGACAGTCCATTCTGTCGTTGTCTTCCTAGATCTAGTCCGTTTTGGGATGGAGAGCAGTCACAGATTTCGAGTGTGTACTAGTGAGCGAGTGAGCAGAGCATTTGGGTATTGGAATTTGTCTTTTGTAGAATCATGTGTCTCAACACTGGCTTTGCTCTCTGTATGCCATCTGCACGCAGCATCTGTAATTATTATAACTGTTCCAATGTATCCACAATTTTCCCCGCCAAGGCACCAGAGAGGACCGGAACCAAAGCGCGCGCACACACACGTCCATACAGTGTTGCCATGTCTGCTTATTATAAGCAACCTTTGACTTGTTTTTTCATGTAGGGAATCACTCACAAATAAATTATTGGTAGTTGCTGGTTGAAGTTTTTAAGGGCTTGTTTCTAAAGTGTACAGTAGTTCTTTATTTGAGCGTACATTCTAAAGCTTAAACCAGTGTTTTCCCACATTTATTCACGTCAAGGAACCCCAGATTAATAATGTAATCGTCCACAGACAACCACCAGAAAATACTTTCTGCCTTTATTATTCAAATGTTTAAAATATACTCAAAATATTTCGTTTTATTCTCAAAAGTGTTTTAAATGACAGATGTCGCTGTGAGGTTGTAGATCAGCCAAGTTGATTTGTGCTGGTCTTTATAGTCCTCCTGTCCACTCGTTTCTGTCGCAAACCTGGCAACACAGAGGAACTTCTGCACACACAAACGCAAATGTAGGAAAGTTGTGGATATGAGAGATACACACCTCCACCTAAAGATCTCAACGGGCCTGAATATTAAGGCCCGGCCCTAACAGTTCAGGCCCTAGGCCCGGCCCGGCCCTAATAAATGGAATAGATTTTAGGCCCTACCCGGCCCTAAACTGTCGGGTTTGGGCAAAATTTGAGAATTCCCCACAGATTCAAAATGAAATGGCAATCAGCACCATCTTCATAATAGGTAAATACAGAAAATAACTATTATTCTTACTATAGTAAAATAAATGTCCGGTCGGGCCCTAAATGTCCGGTCGGGCCTGTTCGGGTTCGGTCCTGGTCGGGTTCGGGCAGAGTTTGAGAACTCTACCTCCACCTCCACCTCCACCCTACCGTAGTGCATGTCTCTGGCTGCATAGGAGAAGGTTTGACTTCCAGCAGCATGGAGTGGAGTGATTGGTGGTGACTAGTAGTGAGTGAACGTGAAGAGACCAGTGCTGCCTCACGTCAACCAACGGATAAACCACTTAAATGAGCATGATTTCACCCAATTTCAGCCGATCTTCACATAATCGATCGTCACTCCTCTGTTATACTCATTCTGGCGTCTCACAGGAGCAGTGTTGTTTTTGTCGACTAAGACTAAAGACTAAGTCGACTAAGGTTTTTGATATTTAGTCGACTAAGACTAGACTAACAAAAATGAATTTCAAAAGACTAATTGGGACTAAAAGATGTGTGTTTTCAAAAGACTAAGACTAAGACGAAGACTAAATCATAACCTAAGACTAATGGAAATAGGAAACATTTTTAACTTATTTTTTTTCGTTCTTGTGAACATATCTGCAGTATAGATTGCATACGTTTTCGGGAAAGGGACTTATTAATAATGCAGTAATTTCACAAAGAAATGAAACGAGACATCTTTCATACTAAAAACTATAAATCTGTATAAACCTACAATGCATGTGTATGTAAGACTAAACTACTAAGACTAAGACTGAGAGACTAAGACTAAAAAAAGACTAAGACTAAAAAAAGACTAAGACTGAGACTAAGACTAAATCAATGATGATATTTCGTCGACTAGACTAAGACTATAAAAATGAATTTCAGAAGACTAAATGGGACTAAAAGACTAAATGTGTGTTACTCAAAAGACTAAGACTAAGACTAAGTCAAAATATTCTCAAACAAACAACACTGCACAGGAGGGCTGTGGGCAGTTCACAAACCTGCCTGACCAGGATTCTGAACGCCCAAAGGCCTTGAACTGAGTAGACAGAATTCAAATGGTTGCCATCAAATAATAAAATAAGATAACCTATATGAAGATAGGTTTAAAATGGGTGAATTTCCCCTCTAAGCCCTACATACACTACAGCACACGATGACTAGAAATAATAGCCGATCTACAAGCTCACAAAGGGTTGCTATGTGACACATTGTGAGCTTTGGAGATCGGTTGGCAGGGTGCAAGTGTTTATATAATGGTATTGAGCCTGTGCATGATGTATATGTCCTAATATGGTAATATTGTGTGATTATGTTTATTCTGAAACTCTGCTTGGTAGAGAATGTTTGTATTCTAGTGTGCAGTAATGTGGCGTTAAAGGCGCAGAGACACCTCATACATGTTTTCCATTTCTGCATTTTGTAGGAGCAAGACGGCTTTGAAGAAACGCAAGCTAACCAGGTAAAAAACACAACTAGAGGCTAATTCATACCTTGATGAAGTGACCTCACCAAATATAAGCATGTTATTTTCAGTTATTTTTACAAAGCAACATGGTGGGAATTAACTAAATATTTGACTATTCGGTTATTAATTCATAATTTGTTATTCGCTAATGATAATTTTTAAAACATATTTTTACATTTTCTACAACAGACGTTATGGATGTGTGCTGTTTCGGTGTTGGTAGTGATTGTTAGTTGTTAGTTGCTTATTTTTCATGTCATACTGTAACTGAGTTACAATAGTGTAATAGGCATGTGCTGTTTTAATGAGAACGTCCGCACGTTTTTTATTGGATAAAAAACAAAATATATATCACTATACACTAGTCGAAAATTATTCAACTACCAAAGTATTTGACTCGACTACCAAAAAACACGTTTGGTTAATACCCTACAAGGTGATACATTATTATATTGTTTATTTTATTGGGATTATGTGTATTTAGTCTCTGCAGCCCTGTCACTGTGGTAGTATTTTTTGCATTCATGTAGTCTTGGGCAATATACTGGTATTACCATTTATCGCGATATTGAAAATCAATACCGAGTAATATTGTTGGATTTACAAAAAATATCAAATACCGAATATAGCCAAATACCGACATTATACTGTATTCTATTAAAATATGAGTGATGCTGCTCACTTGTTACAGGACATTGTCATGTTGCACATGTGCCTAAAATAGCTCTTATTTGTGCTAGGCTTGTTGGAAACAATGTATTTCCAACTCCAGTTTGTCCCTAGTTAGGCTGCTTGTACAGCAGCACTCTCACTTTCTGACCCCTCAATGTCGCAAGAGTTCTGAGAACTAGGTGACTAGTGGAACGTGTCCGACTCTGACTGCGCACTATTGTCATCTAGTGGTCAATACCGGTAATATCAAATATCGAGGTAATTAACACGTTATCATCACCGATATTAAAAAATCAATACCGCCCTAGACTACATTCATGTAACTGTATGTCTGCTGGTCCTCCTTGCACACTGCCTCCCCCTGCTGTCCACTCTCTGAACTGCTCTCTACTGTGTGCTTCCAGTCTGGTCCAGTTGGATGATTTTGACGCCTATCTGAAGGACATGAGCAAAGACTCTGCCTACAAGTTCTCCCTGCAGTTTGAGGTTAGTCTACTCTGCCTCAACTGAAACCTTTGGTGTCTGTCTGTTTTTTTCCCCTTTGCAAACACTGGATTCAGTGACCAGATCAGTGGCCTTGTGGTTAGAGTGTCCGCCCTGGAACGGGGTTCGATTCCCGGTCGGGTCATACCAAAGACTCTAAAAAATGGGACCCAATGCCTCCCTGCTTGGCACTCAGCATCAGGATTGGGGGTCAAAATCAGCTAATGATTCCCGAGCGCGGCAAGCCGCAGCTCACCGCTCCTTGGAGCTCACCACTCCAAGTGATGGGTTAAAAGCGGAGGTCCAATTTCGCTGCGGTAACGTAGTGACAAATCATGCGACTTTGACTTTTTTGACTTTTCTGATTGACAATGTATGAAGAATCTTATGTTATAGTATCTGAGCAAATAGACGCAGTGTACCTTTTTATGTCATGGTGACATAGGCGATTTTAGGCATTCTTCTTTTTTTGGCCACTGGGGGAGGCAAGTGCCCCCCTGGCACTGCCCTAAAATCGCCAATGAATGGTGATGTATGTGCACGATGATAAGAGCGGCCCTCATTTCATACAGGTGTGATTGTAATTATTATTTTTTTGTAATTATGTGATTTTCCAGGAGCTGAAGAGCGTTGGTCTGGACCTGTCACATGACGCAGCAGACCTGCCAATCAACAGGCCTAAGAACCGCTACACCAACATCCTGCCATGTGAGCAGTTTCAGTGTTTGATCTTTTGTAAATTAAGCCGCTTAGACCTCAGTGCTGCATTCGACACTGTAGATCACATGAAAGTTTTCAGTAGGCATGTAATGGTTATTCGCTAGCATAATAATCATTTGGCACAGAGTATCTTGCGAGCCACCAAGTGTCTCGCAGGGCATCACATGAAACTTTTCTGTAGGCATGCAGCGGTTATTCGCTAGCATAATAATCATTTGGCACAGAGTATCTCGCGAGCCACCAAGTGTCTCGCAGGGCATCACATGAAACTTTTCTGTAGGCATGCAGCGGTTATTTGCTAGCATGATAATCATTTGGCACAGAGTATCTCGCGAGCCACCAAGTGTCTCGCAGGGCATCACATGAAACTTTTCTGTAGGCATGCAGCGGTTATTCGCTAGCATAATAATCATTTGGCACAGAGTATCTCGCGAGCCACCAAGTGTCTCGCAGGGCATCGTAAAAAATAAATAAAAGCAGTAAATTTAAAAGCACGCCCCCGGCCCTCACGTGTTAGAAGGGCAGTCACCAGTAAAACAGTTTTAAGTTACCGTATAATGGGTGTGTGTAGGAAGGGGGTGGGGCGGCTAAAATGAACATCAAATATCTAAATACTGAATTGAGGAACTTATAAACTGTCTTGGGTGTTCACATGAGGCTGAGTAGACCATAAAATGTTTAAAGTGAAATATCACTTTAAACAGGGGTAGAAGGAGTGTGCGGCATTTCGTTTCAAAAATGTTTAGAGATACCAAAAAATAGTTGATCACGATAATCATGAGCTTGTAGATCATTCTAGTATGATAAAGTTTATACTTACTTAGAGTAACGTTAATGGGAACTTTTTGAATGTTTTTGAATCAACATTGTCCAAAACATGGGAAAGCCAGGTGGAAACCGTGGCCCGCGTTTCTTTGTTTTTTGTTAAGCAACACAACTAATGTACATTGTAAATACTGTATGTAATCTTCTCTCCAGATGACTTCAGCCGTGTGCAGCTGATCTGCATGCATAATGACGAAGGATCTGACTACATCAATGCCAACTACATACCAGTGAGTATCACTGTCTGTCATTGTTATTATTATTACCTTATTACTGCTGTTATCTTCAGAGATGGGTGTAATACTACAGCAATATTAGGTTATTACTTTATCTGTAAAAGTATAAATATTATTCTTTGATTCAAGTAATACATAATGTAATAATATTACTTTTTTAAGGGGTAATAAGTAAAGTAAAGATATTGCTCTCCTAATATCCCCAACACTGGGTATCTTATTCCGTACATGTCAAACTTTATGCCCAGGGGCCAAATCAGTTTTTCTTTTGGCCCGCTGTGTGTTTGTAGTTTGACATCCCTGCCTTATTTAATATCATATTTGACTCACAGCACTTTAGAGTCTGTGCCGTGAAAAGATATTTAAGGCCTAAAACATTGTCTTCAGCATCCACTGTATCTTTAGTTCATGTTGTACCTTGTGGTCAGACCACAGTCCGTCTGGAGTAGGAACTGAGGACGGAAATGACTGCACAGTGTTTAAAGTACAACAATGGTCCCTTTTATACCAAACCTTTTAGTGCTTTCATGGAACCGGTTGCAAACCGGTCCATGTTTCCACCAGTTTTAACTTATTTTGTCCTGAAAAGATTCTAGTTTCTGACACTACATGGCGCCAGTTTCTAGTTTGTGGCACTAGATTATTGTTTCTGATGCTAAATTCTGGTTTCTGATGCAAGATTCTAGTTTCTAACAGTATTTCTATTTTTTTTCTGAAAAATATATGCTCCTGTGTCAGTGATGCTCAACATATTTCATGCCCAGGACCTCCAGAATTACCTATATTTGGCTGTGGACCCCCCATCCAAAAACATGTTGTTCTAGGGATCCCCCAGAAGCAAAGAATTGAGTTAAAAATGTTTTGCTTCTGAAATAATATATTCAAAGATTTGAGCCACATTTTGACAATTTTCTTCAAAAAATATCAGACCTACAAGCTCATAGCGCGCCACCGAGTGGTGCGCTATGAGCTTGTAGGTCTGATATTTTTCAATAGCTAAAGCATAGCAATAAACTGAACACTAAGTTTTAAGCAGAACCATTGTGATTGGATGGGCGGCATCGCTGCATGCTTAGAGAGCCCAGTTGGCCAGCAGAGTTTGCCCCGTTGCCCCGGGTTCGATTCCAGGCCTGGCCAGCAATGTGTCGAACATAGCCGCCGGTCAAAGTGTCCATTTCACTGGGGGGAATTCAGTCATCAAAGGTCGTTTCTGTTTGACTTTTCTTTCTTTTTTTCTTTTCTTCTTTTTGTTGCTTGCTTTTGCCATTGTTTATTTTTATCGCATCTGCATTTTCCAACCTGCAGAACTGTGACATGTCCACTTTGGTTCCCAGTTCATGGGATGAAAGAAAAGGTTAAATGGTTTTATCTAGCATCACTATTAGTAATGACTCAATGGAAACAAGCCTGGTTTTATCTAGCATCACTATTATATTGACTCAATGGAAACAAGCCTGGTTTTATCTAGCATCACTATTATACTGTCTCAATGGAAACAAGCCTGGTTTTATCTAGCATCACTATTATACTGTCTCAATGGAAACAAGCCTGGTTTTATCTAGCATCACTATTATACTGTCTCAATGGAAACAAGCCTGGTTTTATCTAGCATCACTATTATACTGACTCAATGGAAACAAGCCTGGTTTTATCTAGCATCACTATTATAATGTCTCTAAAGCATCAATAATAACACCAGTTGTTGTTGATGTTGCAACAGACAGGCAGCATGCATAAAGCTAAAGGTCTGACTCAGAGAGTTTTCTGTTTTCAATGATGAAATGCTGTTGGTTTAGTGGTGACACAGTTGTAGTTATTTAGTAGCAGTATTAGTGCTTCAAATCATTTTAAATATAAGCACTTTAATTTGAAACATCTTTTGAAATGTGGGTTGTTTTGCATGCCATCATGTATGGTAGGGCAGTCAGGGCATTTACGGGGGGCATTGCCCCCCCATGCCCATGCCTAGATCCGTCCCTGCCCCAAAATGTGTTAGGCGACATCATTCTCTCCGTAAAGATGTGTGTTGTGGTTCTCCCCAGGGTCCCCTCAGGGTCCTCTGTAAAGATGTGTGTTGTGGTTCTCCCCAGGGTCCCCTCAGGGTCCTCTGTAAAGATGTGTGTTGTGGTTCTCCCCAGGGTCCCCTCAGGGTCCTCTGTAATGTAAAGATGTGTGTTGTGGTTCTCCCCAGGGTCCACTCAGGGTCCTCTGTAAAGATGTGTGTTGTGGTTCTCCCCAGGGTCCCCTCAGGGTCCTCTGTAAAGATGTGTGTTGTGGTTCTCCCCAGGGTCCCCTCAGGGTCCTCTGTAAAGATGTGTGTTGTGGTTCTCCCCAGGGTCCCCTCAGGGTCCTCTGTAAAGATGTGTGTTGTGGTTCTCCCCAGGGTCCCCTCAGGGTCCTCTGTAAAGATGTGTGTTGTGGTTCTCCCCAGGGTTACAAGTCTCCCAGAGAATACATCGCCACTCAGGGTCCTCTACCGGAAACCCGCAACGACTTCTGGAAGATGGTCCTCCAGCAGAAGTGTCCCATCATCGTCATGCTCACACAGTGCAACGAACGGCGAAGGGTGAGGGTTTTGCATCATTGAAGTTACTCTGTGTTCACCTGGCGGACATTTTGCTCTTTAGCAATAGAGAGAATGCACGTGCATTGATTTCCCATTCGTCCAAAGTGACGTTCTACTGGTATCCGTGTTAGAATGTCAAACCATGGAAAGCTTGAATTATGCGCATTCTATCTGCAAAGTGTTTGTTTAATAAAAATCCACTGTGGACATGTTATAGTGCAATGGTTAAGCTAATGCATGAAACTTTCTACAGTGTTTCTGTAAAAGTTTGTTTCCAGACAAGGAACCTCGTCTGGGTTGAAGTGGTTGGGTCAAAAGGGTTTCAGGAGCCATTAGGTCACACAAACACCTCATATAAACACAGACTAACAAATTAGATTTTCAAGAATTTGTGTTAAATTAGACTGAGCTTTTGACATCTCTTCTTGACATTTCCTAGTTGCAGTAAAGAGTGTCTACTATGGAATGACACCATTAGTGAGGACTAACAGTCTACTGAGTAGGGATGCCACGGTGATTTTACAGTATTACGCTATTTAAACCACAGAATGTCGTGGTATTTACAAAAACAAAAAAAATAAAGAAAAACGTTACCGCAGAACTGCACTGTGCATGCTCACAACTGCTTGCCTACAACTATCACTACTTTCAGACTGACCTTTGGTGACCTTGAGGAGTCATTGACCTCAGAATTGCATTTTGTAACTTTTTGGTCCATATAATAATATATTATATTAAAAGGAAGTGATGTCACTGAGCATCATGGCGGTACTGAAAGACCCGCCTCATGACAATTACTGAAATATGATTGCGTGTGTGTGTGTGTGTGTGTGTGTGTGTGTGTGTGTGTGTGTGTGTGTGTGTGTGTGTGTGCGCGCGTGTGTGTGTGCGTGCGCATGTGCATGCGTGCATGCGTGCGTGCGTGCGTGCGTGTTTGAGCAGGTGAAATGTGACCACTACTGGCCCTTCACAGACGACCCTGTCATGTACGGAGAGGTCAGTGTGGAAATGATGTCTGAAACAGAGTCTCCAGAATGGACCATCAGGAAGTTCAGACTGGGATATGTAAGTAAAAAATATACAATCTGAAGGTATTCAGCAGACTCTATGAATCCACTTACGGTATATATAATATAAACCAGTGGTTTTCAACCATTTTGATCCCAAGGCCAACTATTTATTCAACATTTGATCCACGGACCACGCCACAAACCTATTTTTTTTTTTTATTATTATTTCATCTGAAACCAGGAAATTGTAGCTTCCAATTGGCATATTGTTTATTTAGTTTGATCCTTCATTTTTGGAGGTATGGATTATAGAGTAATAACTAACAGAGAATCAGAGAGTTGAGAAAACAGGCTTGAGAGATTCACTTCTGTGGACTCTAACATTACACCTATAGCTACATGTTTAAGATTAGTTAATGCCATTATATAAACATAAATCTTATCTTCTGGCAGTCCCTGACATATAACCTCTCCACGTACAGCTTCTAGCAGGCCATTGCATATGGAACTATGATGTATTCCCTGTCCTCTGTCTCCCCCTACAGGCGGATGAGTCTCAGGACGTTCTGCACCTGAACTACACGTCGTGGCCGGACCACGGCGTTCCTACCGTCAACGCTATAGAGAGCATCCTGCAGTTTGTTCACATCGTCAGACAGCAGGCCAACCGCACCCCCAAGGACCCTGTTATAGTACACTGCAGGTACACACGCGCACACACACACACACACCCCCCCAAGGACCCTGTTATAGTACACTGCAGGTACACACACACACACACACACACACACACACACTGGAGAGTCACTGGATGGTAACCGCAAGGTTTTCGGTTTGAACCCAGGGTTCCCTCCAGAATTAGTGTCAATGTGTCCTTGAGCAAGACACTGAACCCCTAATTGCTCCTCATGTGCTAGTAGGTACCTTGCATGGTTTCCACTGCCATCAGTGTATAAATCAAATGAAACCGATTTGGTTCATTTGGTTGCATTTGTACACTCAGAAAAAATGTTGAAAATCGGTGGAATTCCCCTTTAAGATACATTTAAATGATGAGGCCGATGGCTTATATGGTTGCTGTCTGTGTAGGAACCTCTTATATCCATAACTTTCTGTGTTTATTTTCTTTTGTATTCTCGCAAATCTCAAATGAACGTCCTGTACTTGATCATACAGCTTCAAGTTCACACAGTGATATCACAGGCAGCAGCTGGACAGCTCAGGGATTATTATTATTTTTAGAATTCAGAAAAGTACTGTATCTCTTCTGGACATGCTGTACACTACAGGCTTCTCACCCGAAAGACACCATTTAATCCAGACAAATCTCAGAGGATTATATTGTCTTGAAGCAGCAGCGATCTGTAATCCCACATGGGATTGAAACATAGCTGTTCTTCCTAGAGATAGAGGGTTATGTCAGATTGGACATGGAGCAGCCGTTGGTCACCTCAAATGTCCTCTTGGTCCGGATTAACGAGTCACAAATAGACTCCTACCTGCTTACAGTGACACCAAATTGCAACATTCAAAAGTCCAGCCCAGAACATTGTTGTCAGCAAATACTTTTTTGCCGGACTCCTGACAAGGTGGTGCTAGTGTGTGTGTGGGGGGAGGAGGGGATTGTGTGTGCATGTATGTGGTGGTGGGGGGGGGGGGGGGGGGGGGGGGGGGTGAAGCAGCGTGTTTTAGCCAATCACAACACTGCTGCAGTCTCCAGCAGGCAATAGAGTGGAGGTGAGGTGGGGTTGGATTCAGATCTGTTTCCAAACACAGATTTTGTACTCACTAACTAAAGTTGCCAATAATACCTTTAAGGTCCAGCCATGTTAGGAAAAAAATAATCATATAAGGCTATTCAGTATTTGGCTTTTGACCAAGGAGCTGTGTTACCTTGAAAAGGGCTCTGAGGAAACAAATAGCTGGGCACAGCAATCTGCTGGTTCCACCAGACGATGGCAGTCAAGGTGTTTTGACTGCAGAGACATTTGCAGAGAGAGTTAAAATATGAAGATAGGTATGCGTGTGCGTGTGCATGTTTGCGTGAAGTCGCACCCATACCATTTTCAGTTACAGGACTTTTATTAGTCAAGTAAAGCATCAATAATAACATCAGTTGTTGTTGAAGTTGCAACAGACACGCAGCATGCATAAAGCTAAAGGTCTGACTCAGAGAGTTTTCTGTTTTCAATGATGAAATGCTGTTGGTTTAGTGGTGACACAGCTGTAGTTAGTTAGTAGCAGTACCGGTAGTAGTGTTTCACATCATTTTAAATATAAGCACTTTAATTTGAAATATCTTGGGTTGTTTTGCATGCCATCGTGTTTGGTGGGGCGGACTGGGCATTTAGGGTGGCATTGCCCCCCCATGCACATGCCTAGATCCGCCCCTGGTGTGTGTCCTGCTAACTGCATGTGTCCCTGTCCCCTCCTGTCCTCAGTGCGGGTGTGGGGAGAACAGGGACCTTCATCGCTCTGGACCGTCTGATGCAGCACATCAGAGAACATGAGTTTGCAGACATCCTGGGCATGGTGTCAGAGATGAGGTCACACCGCCTGTCTATGGTGCAGACAGAGGTACACACACACACACACACACACACACACACACACACACACACACACACACACACACACACACACACACACACACACACACACTGTCTGAAAGGCTGCAGAGAAAAGCAGCATTTAGTAGGCTGTGAGCACATTACAACTTCCAAAAGATGCAGATGCAGCCACCATGTTTGGAGTTTTAGAATAGCTGTGGATCAGTGGCATCTCTAAGCAATTTGGAGCCCCCTGATTTTCTTATGGCTCCAAATGGACCCATGAGAAAACTGGCACAGTAAAATGGCGCCCCCCAAGGGATAAAAATATGAACTATACTAATATGAAATAAACTAAAGAACATATTATGTGTTTTAAATGTTCAATTGTAGTTTTAGAGAACAAGTATAATGTATTTATCCATATACTGTAGGCTTATTAGCCTGGGATCCTTTTAAAGCATGTCTGGTGGTTGCCACGGTGCCCCCCTCCCCTCGTGGCGCCCCAGGCAACTGCCTAGTCTGCCTAATGGCAAAAA
Source organism: Benthosema pterotum (assembly GCA_039105355.1). NCBI lineage: Eukaryota > Metazoa > Chordata > Actinopteri > Myctophiformes > Myctophidae > Benthosema > Benthosema pterotum. The sequence goes on along the minus strand of CM076987.1, from coordinate 1,398,511 downwards.
CGCCCCTGCTGTTGATGGAGAAATAAAAATGGCCGTTGTGGCGAAGTGTCGCAATGGCCTGCTTCCAGAGAACGCACGGCCCTGCGACAAAAAGACGCTGCGTCCAACGCCTCTTTCCATCCAGCGCCTGTAGAAAATACGTCACATGATATCAAGACACTACAGTGTCGGTTGCGGGCAACCGACCAATCACGTTCCTCCAAATTGGAGGTTGGAGAGTCACGGCATGTGGCAGTTCAGCTTTTGGAACACACATTCAGAGGAATGTGTTTCAGAAATTGCGAGAGACGTCATTTTGTACTGTAGTTGTATCGCATCTTTCGAAACGAGACGTTCGGAGTTTCAGAGAGGGAATGGACAGCCCCTTACCTCATGCCCGCAGGTGCCAATTTTGCGGGCACACTGCAAAATTGGCCCTTCGCTAAGTCCCTCCCCAATCTGGCCTTGTCCAATAGGCACATTAGAATTGGAAAGCTTGACCTGCATAGCAACAATTGCTCAAGTATTTTGATTGGCTATTGGACATTGGAGAAGGGCTCATTTAAGGTTTTGGTACAAATATTTGAAGTATACTTTACAGCAAACATTTTTTTAACTCAAACATTTGCTTCAGAGTGCAGTAGTCCTTCACATACTTGTTTTTTCTTTCTTTTCTTTTAATCTTTTTTCCATTTCCTGAAGGGTAAATCCACTTCATGTTGTCTTAAATAAACTATCCCATCCGAAGAACCCCAAACAAGGATTACACAAAGCACCTGTGTGTGTGTGTGTGTGTGTGTGTGTGTGTGTGTGTGTGTGTGTGTGTGTGTGTGTGTGTGTGTGTGTGTGTGTGTGTGTGTGTGTGTGTGTGTGTGTGTGTGTGTGTGTGTGTGTGTGTGTGTGCGTGCGCGCGTGTGTAGGAGCAGTATGTGTTCATCCACCAGTGTGTGTTACTCATGTGGAAGAAGAAGAAGCAGCAGTCCATCACCAGTGATGTCATCTATGAGAACGTCAGTAAGACATAGTGACCACCGCACTGACCGCCGCGCTGTGCTGTGTTCCACACGGTAAGTCCATACTATGAGTGATCCAGCTCAATGGAATGCATATGCTATGTCGTAGCTCCTTATATAATGTAATAAGCTCATTGTTTTTGTTTTATTTTAATTTATTTACTTTTGTTTTTATTTTCTCACTTGCCCATTGTTATTCCTACTGTTGTTATTATTGTCATTTATTTTTAATTATTATTATTATTTTTTTAATGTTTATTTCTTTTCTCTCTTATTTTTGGGGTGGGGGGTGGGGGGTGGGAGGGTGAAAATGTAATTTTTTATCTTCTTTATACTGCATGGGTTAATGAAGAGAAGCCATTGTTTTTATTTTGCTAATAATATCGTCATTAATGCTTCTGTGAAAATCCAATAAACAAATTTATATATATAAAAAAAAGATTTACGCAGGAAGCAGAGCCATAGAGTATAGACAGAGTTACTCAGTCCACTTCTGATGCCAGTCCAATGGTGGCTCTTCTACTTAGACTTGAATAGAGAATGAGGACAACAAATAGGGACTGGACCTGAAGGAGGCAGAAATGCATCGGCCTCAGGCAACAGTCCAGCTTTAATGATCTTAAATCACTTTATTTTAGATCGTTTTTTAGTAATAGTACAACATAAACGTTATCTTACAGTAACATTGTTACTGTACAATACCATTCACATGTTGAAAACATGTATAAAACAGGTCTTATTTTGCCGCCCCTGATGTATAAATTTGGTTAACTTAATTAACGCAGACAGGTGCGGACTGATCATCAATGTGTGGGCGGATTTCGGATGAGAAACAAGCTTATCCGCTGATCTCTATTCTCTATTTATGAAAGAAATAAGACATTGAAGGTGTTTCTATCTTTACGATGTAGTTATAGAAAGCTAGTATAGTGTTTTAAGGCATATTAGTTTTATTAGCCCGGGATCAAGTGCTAATCTGTCAAAACACATTTTATCCTTTTTGTGTGTTGTTTCAGGCTGCGATCAACTGAACCTTCCTGAGCTGAGATTCACCTCAACATCCCAGACAAACAAACCAACAACAACACCGACTAAATATCTACAACCAATGTTTATTTTATTTCCTTTTTTGGGATTCAGCGTCTTGTCCAGGTGGGAGGTGTGTGACGGCACATTGGAAAACACCACCATCCTGCACAACGAAACCGTCCATCCTCATGGGACGCCCAGGACACTAAACGGGTCGGGGTACTGAGGGGGGCGTGGGGGTTGGGGGTCTCACTTCAGCACAGCCCCCTACCCTACAGAACAAACGGACGTCTCTGATCGACCTGCCCTGAGTGGATCCTTCTTCGCCCCGCAAGTTGGGTTCTCTTGAGGCCATTTATCATATTACCATATTATCTCTCTCTTTCGTTTCGAACTCAGGATTTTTACGGCTGAAAAACCAGCAAGCACACAGCCCCCCCTGGTCCCCTGCGGCCCACCGCAGCCCGCCCAACTGCTGCCGTTCAACATTGTGCAAAAGTCGGCAGTCGTGCACTTGTGAACATGCTACCACGGTGGTTTGCGAGTCGTACCTGTACAGTATTAGGATTCACCGGTTTAGTTTGTAGCTTTTCACGTTTGTTTGTTTGTTTTTTTAACGAAAGGTTTTACCGCATCCGTCGACGGAAGGCGAAAAGATTCAAGAGGAACGGCTCGACTTTTAAACCCTGTTATAGGGTTCTGTTGAGGTTTCACTGCCACCCCATGGTGCCGTTCTGTCCTGTCCTGTCCTGTATGTGTGGAACTACTAACAACCTGTCTGTAATACCGGCTGTAAGCTGCTGGAACACCTTGATCTAAACTACTACTACTAAACTACTGCTGGAGGACATCTTTACCTCCGGGACGTTTACAGACTACTGATGGTATCATCTGGGGATTTTAAAGGAGAATCCACCAAGGATGGGATTTGCCTTTTTCTTTTGAGTCTTGGACTCCTCCATGAAGAACCACGAGGAGGAACGGTTCTTCTTAGAGACCAGTTTTTAGATGCTAGTAGAAACCGTTTGGACGTAGTGTGGTCCTCACCACAATAAGGACCCAGCACAATAAGGACCCAGACCAACTTAAATCAATCTGAACTAGTCCTTATTGTGGTGAGGACCACACTACGTCCAAACGGTTTCTACTAGCATCTAAAAACTGGTCCCAGCAAACACGGTGAGGAACGGGACCAATTAGTGGCGCCTGGATTGTGGTCCAAGATCAAGGCGATCCAAGACTAATCAAATCTGTCCCCAGAATATCACCTGATTTCAACCAACACAAATCCTGTCCACTAAAGACAGACGTCCCTGGATGAATCAGACAGAGTCAGACTGAAGCCAGACCAACTTAAATCAATCTGAACTAGTCACCAGAGGACGTTACGATGATGTCCTCCAGTGAGGTTCAAGACTAGTTCCAGATCACAGCCCATATAGGGATGTTGGTGTCGAAGTGTCCTTGAGCAAGACACTTAACCCCTAATTGCTTCTGGTGTGCTGGTTGTGCCTTTCATGGTTTCCAGTGCCATCAGTGTATGAATGTGTGAATGTGATGCACAAGCTCTGTAAAGCGCCTTGGATAAAGGATAAAGGTGCTATATAAATGCACCATTTACTGTACCATTTATCCAGTGGTGACATGATTTGTGTTGGTTGAAATAAGGTGATATTCTGAGAAGGGTCCAGCTGCAGACCTAGCAGGGGCGGATCTAGGCATAGGCATGGGGGGGCAATGCCCCCCTAAATGCCCAGTCTGCCCCACCAAACATGATGGCATGCAAAACAACCCAAAACATTTCAGTGCTTATGCTGTATTTAAAAGTATTTGAAACACTACTGAAAATGGTATGGGGGCGGCTTCATCGCCGATGAAGCTGCCCCCTTACCATTTTCTTCTGCCCCCTAATTGGGAAATGTTACATCCGTCCCTGAGACCTAGCCTAGGCACATCAACCTGTCACATCAACCCACAGGCCCCTGTTGTTGTAGCGCAAAACCCTAGACCCCCTCCAACCCTAACCCTAATCCTAAATGCCCGACCCTCAACCTAACCTCACAGATGGTTGAGCGTCGGGGATTTAGGATTAGGGTTACGGTTGGAGGGGTCTAGGGTTTTGCTACAAACATTGCTACACCCTTCTCTAAACCTACCCCTAAACCTAACCGCAAGCTAAGATGGTGCTGCTAAGCAGCCTACTGGGAATTATGGCTTGATAACGGTAGAAGCGGGTGGGACATGGCAACAACAGGGGCCTGTGGGTTGATGTGTGACTTCATCACATCAACTGTGAGGCACCAGGGTCCACTCCTGGGCTAGGTCTGCAGCTGGAGCCTTTTGGAGATTCTGGTGACAGATCTGACTAGTCTTGGATTGACTTGATCCGGACACCACTGGTCCCACTTGATCAAGACATCACTAATTCGATGCGGTCCTGACCGTGTTTACTGGGATGTGAACCGTGGCCGCGTGAAAAACACGCTGCACAGGATCTGAATCTACGACGTGTTTCAACCTTAATTGTTTCAACCTCATTTGGGACCCGTTGGTTCGGGAAACGGTACTTATATAAACCCCGAGTTCGTTGGTGTGGGAAAGCCAGAACTCAAAAACTTTATACACGTTAATGTATTTTTTCTTCTTTTTAAAATAGTAAAAATATCAGTATCTCTACAAGCTCACAAAGCGCGTCGCCGCCATCCATGCATGCTGCGATGTGAGCCTGTAGGTTGGCCATTTATTGTGTTTTTTTTTTAATCGTTTTATTTTTTATGATGTAGCGTAGCGTGACAAAGATAAAACACATCACAGAACACCATCTGGGTTCTGGAGTACGGTTCCGATTATGGGGGTAAACCCCTTTTGTATTGGTTAAACGAAAAAACAAAACGTAAAAAAAAGAGAGCTTGTTTGTAGAGACTCTTGGTTGTATTTTGCACTGAGGCCTTTGGGAGGCGATGTAGCTGCCACCAGTCTGACTCTGACTGAAGGGAACAGGAAGCAGCGACCCGACGACGCGGGTTCGACTCCCCTGTGGCTGCTGCTGCTTCTGATTGTGTAAAAAAAATGCCTGTACAGTATTGGTCCGCATATACAGTATATATGTACTGCTCAGTGCACCCCACCGTGGTGGAAAAACCTTGTTATGACAAAGAATCTGCGTTCAAAACCTGCCCCCAAAAGCAACCAAACACAGAGACACATTTCCTCCCAGCACAGTCAGGGGTTCTCAAAACGTCAAACATATCAAGAAAGAACCCCTAAATGAATACTTTTTTTTGGACAAGAGCCCCCCCCCAAGTGAAAGTGTTTCATTGCCAGCCGAACCAGAACGCTCAGTTTTCTGCCCCCTCAATGTCACATCATTTCGTCTGCTGCGAGTATTTTTTTTGGGCCGAGCCTTCATGTATTTTCAGTGTGTTGGCGGTTCTGTGCATCGTCTTTGTTCTTCGTATTAATGAAATCCCCTAGCTCTCCTGCAGACTGCAGACGGGCTAGCCCATTAGCCACATGACTGAAAACAACCTCTGGTTTGTTTGGTATGAACCAAGCCGCTCCCACTTGAAATCTCACAGACAGTGGACAATTTCAGACTCAAGCTTCAGGAAGCTGAACTCCAGTCTGATAATCATACAAATCAAAACTGTTTATTTGAGGGACAGAAGGTCTTATTACTTAATCCATTTTGAGGCAGGAACGCATTCTAACTAAGGCTGTACTGACGCCAAATATACTGTAGGTCCCGAATGGAGAACTAAAATATTGTCTCTGGAACTAAGGTTTAGTCCCTGAAACTAAAATATTGTCCTTGGAACCAAATTTGTGTCTCCTCTGGAACTAAGATCTTCCCTGAACTAAAACAAAATGTCCCTGGAGGAACTAAAGTTTACTTCCTGAAACTAACATTTTTGTCCCTGTAAAATGCTCACAATGTTTCAAAAATATCAGATCTACAAGCTTGAGCTTGTAGATCTGATTTCTTTTTCAATAGCCAAAACACCTAAAGGTGTACCCATTCAGAATGGCTTAACCTATCCAGTCCGGAAATCCATTTTTGGATTCTGTACAATATCTACAGTATTCCACAATTCAAATTTTTTGAAGTTTTTTGAAGTTTTTCAGAAACCTTGGGTCAGGCCTACTCCCCTGTGATGTGTCACATTTTGTTTTTAATATGTACATTTTGGTCCTGGGCGGTACAGGCAGATTTATTTTATCATTATTTTGACAGGCTTAAAACACATTGTGCTTTACAACAGAAAAGGTTTTGTGCTGCCCTGTTACTGTACAATGTGGGACAGATACAGACTCTCAATTTGTGGGACAGCTAAAAAGAAAAGGTCTTTGAAATGAGGGACTGTCCCCACGCAAAGAGGGACATCTGGTCACCCTACTACTATAGCACATATATGTCAAACTCAAAGCCTGCGGGGGGCCAAATCAGGCCCGCAAATTAATTATTTTGGCCTGCGGGGTGATATTTAATTTCTATTAGAACTGGCTCTCTGCAATATGGAATAAATTGTTTTACTTTCTCAACTCAATTGATTTACTTTGTCATTTTACTGTGAAAGCAGTGCTTGGTGAGGATCATAGAACAGGAAACTGAGCTTTAATAGTGCAAACAGTTTGAATGCATGCAGTTTCATCTTTTGCATTTATCTTGCTATTAAGCATGATCATGATTTTTGAAGGAAAATTACTTTTTTTTTTTTTTTTGGAAACACAGCCTAGCAGGTCAGGCCCTCGCACCAATGACTTGCACCAATTGTTCTATTTTGGCCCGCCTAGTATTTGAGTTTGACATCCCTGTAAGGATCCACTCTGATGTCCAGAGAGACTTCTCGTGTAACTATCGAGCCCGACCTATATGGAACCATAAAAACCAGGCAAGGATTGTGCCTATATTTTGCATCATTATCAAGGGTAACAGGAAGGCTTGGCCCAAATAATACTCGGCCCTGAGTATAGACAGAGTTAGGCTGTCGTAAACTCTGTTTGCTTCATGGGATCAGTTCAATGGCAGCTCTATCAAGTTGTGTCTCACTATGTTTTCTTTTGGTCCTTTTTTAGGGTGTACAAAGGGAACCAAATGGAACTAGGGTCCATTTGGTTCACATTTGTACACTCTCAGGAAAATATTGGAAATTATTTGTCCCTCTTTTTGTCCCACTTTCAGGCAGCAACAGCCCCCCCGAGAGCTTGGTTTTCTGACCCCTCAATCTCGCAACATTTCGGCTGGTCCGAGTATTATTTGGACGGAGCCTTCATGTATCCATTATCAAGTATTATAGAGCAGTTTACTATCGCCGAAACATTAAAAACACCTGGTTGTGGGGTGACAGATTTCATATGTTCATATCCGGGGCAGCATATCAGTAATATCGGTCGGGCTCTGAGTTGGACCCAGCGCAGCTCAACTGCAGACTCGCAACAAATAGGTTATATCTCACGATTATCCTATCAAATGTACTGTACATATAATACTTACTGTGTAACTGTTTGGTTTATAATGCAAAGTAATTCTTGTGGAAATTATTTGTTATTTTCTGTTTCTTTTTATTATTGTTTTTTATTAGCAGTATTATGGTTGTATACATGTGTGTTACATGAACGCAGATTCTTTATGTTCGTCTGATTTCTACTGTTTTTTATGGTGGCTACTTTTTGGGGTGGGTGGGGTTGGGGTTGGGGGTCATTTTACAGCCAACGTATTGCCCCTCCTCCTGGGCCTTTTGGAGTGCATGTTGGGACACTTTGGGTTTCGCTCGTGAGCGCCACCGCGTGGACACGGCGCGAACGAACGCCTATCTGGCCGTGGCCAAATGCACTTTGTGTTTTATTATTATTATTATGATTATTATTATTAAAGTCTGAATCGTACTAAACACCTGCGGTTTGTGCTGCGAACATAACCTGAACTACAAGCTCAGTACAAGCGCGTTCGTTTGCTGGTGGTTCTCAAAACTTTTCACTTCACCCCAAGTGTACAAAAATGTGTTTCAGGGCCGGATCTAAATGCCCTAAAAATGCCCTGACTGCCCCAGCAAACATGATGGCATGCCAAGCAACCCAACAATTAACTCCTGTACAAGAAATAAATCTTGGGGGGTGGGGATGGGTGGTGCTCCATTGGAAATGAAGCCACGCCCACAAAAATATATAGTTGTTTGATGCGTTCCATTAGTTGTACTACGGAGCGATCCCTTGTGACATCAGTATTGATACAGTACTTGTGACAGACACAGTAAAATGTCAGCTACTTTTATAGAACTTATCATATGTGATCAGATCTGGTGTTTTGTTCCCCGTGTCGGGAAGAATTCTGAAACTTCAAATGGCTTTTTCTCAGTTTTGCTATTTTGGGACACTCAGATTTAAATGCTCATAACTCCTACAAAAATGCTCCAATTTCCTTGAGTGATGCATCATATGAAAGCTTACATTGTATACTTTAATAATCTGTAAAACAGAAAATTGATCCTGGCCTACATGAGGCACAAATACCAGGTGCTGTCAACTAAAGAACTTATCATATGTGTTTTAAATGTTCAATTCTAGTTATAGAGGACAAGTATAATGTATTTATCCATATGAGGCTTATTAGCCTGGGATCCTTTTAACAAGATGTCTTGTAAACCCACTAGGGGTCCCCCGGGTGCCATATTTTTTGAGAACACGACTAGCCTCACGTCGCGTGTGAGCTTGTAGATCCGCTTATGTCCGCTGCGTGCCATTGTGACGAAGCGTAAATAAGGCATATTGCTGCGGTATGTTTTGTCATAACTGGAACCGGGAAGTTGTAGAGTCATTTCCAGTAGCTAAAACACTGTACTGTACACAGTTTGAATACAACATGTTTTCCCTTTTTGCTCAGTGTGTGTCCAGTCCGTCAGATCTTGTAAGTTGTCGGTGCCATTCTTGTGCGTTGTGTCACTCAAACCTTAGCTGAGGCGACGTGGGAGGAGCTTCTACCCACGGTCGCTGTCACAGAGTTTTATTGTACGTGTGTGTGTGTGTGCGCGTGTGTGTGTGTGTGTGCGTGCGTGTGTGCGTGCGTGCGTGCTTGTCTGGGTGTGTGTTGGAACAGTAAAATAAAATGTTGAAATATCAATGCCCAAGAGTCGATCTCTATGAACACGAGGATTGTGGAAAACAAAATCGTTAGCAGAAAATGTCCAATTACCAATGTGTTTCTACAGTAATGCCCATATGAAAAAAAAAACTTCATATGCAAAATCATGAAAAGAATACTATGGATCTTCTATCTGTTTTTGTATGTCATATATAATTCTTATAAATTGCAAAATTATATATGTTTTACATATGTTTCACTTTACAAAAAAAATACTATGGATTTTATATTAACTTTATTTGCTTATATGAGGATTGTATGAAAGGTAGCCTTGACAGTCGGCACCCAGGCTTTTATTTTCACCTGTGTTGCGTGAAAACAGAAAGCCTGGACTAATCTGTTAGGCACAGTGGCCTAGAGGTGGGAGGAGTCAACCGGGGTGGGCATGGCTCCAAATGATGTGATTTAGCACAGCGGGGGAGGGACACGTTAGTGAGATCAAATCAGCTCATCTGCCGTCTAAAAAGTGACGGCACCTCCAGTCATATACCGTTAAAGGTATATGAAGGCTATAAGAAATGCCACGATCAAGAGTTTGCATATAATGTTTTTTTTTTTTCCATATGGCTAGGACTGGGACTGGGAATTGATATAATACACTAATATGCTACAAGTTTTTCCAAATCTAAATTTCCCATAATCCACCAGGCCAAACAAACTGTTCCGATTGGCTTCTCCCAGTGAAAAATGTTATGTGGTGCAAAATCTGTGTGATTAAATTTAGTCGAATTGTTTAATCGTGTTATTGTTTCTGCAATTAATTAATCACTTAAATTCCTAGTCCTAGTTTCTAATGGTGTCTAATAACATGTACTAAAAGGTTGAAATTCAACTCCTGTGGGAAACCTCATAAGAAAACAGGTCAATGTCAGGGTACTAGTCACACCCTATAGATGGCAAAACATGCAGAATGTCATCATGCTTTATGTAGCAAAATTTGTTCTTTTTTTTGTGCAAAACGAATCAGTCACCCAGAAACAGATTGTGTGTTTTTGATGAATCAATCTATCATGGTTAAAATGGTCAAAAACAAGAAATGACCCGTCATTTAATTGGCAGCTGCTATAATATTTCTGCAAAATTGTTCTATGAAATGTACATGTACGGTGCACCAACTACTGAATCGTAATGAAATGAACTGTAGCTCTGGCCAGAGCCATAGAGACGAGATAGCCAATCAGGAGTCGTGGCGTTGCCAAGAGACCATAAATAGCCAATCAGATTGCCGGTACAAAGCTCATCCCATTGCTCAGAGTTCAACTCAGGGGCGAGTGGGCTTGGCCAGGCCATCTGGACTTTGCCTTTTGCCAGGCCACAACCCCCAACCCCACCCCGCGCGCGTGCTCGTCTCGCAAAAGTGGAAAAGACTTTAAAGGTTTATTTTCAAACGGACCTGTGCATTACCATTGTTAGTCACTAAATGGCGATTCTAGATAAATATTACTTATCCTTTATAAGAGGCACAAAATAAGCTTCTACATTGGACAACATTAGACCAAAGAACCCCTGGACACCTGCCTAAAGGCAATGGATATCTAAAAAAAGGTACTGCATATCAGAGTCATGCAGAGTCAAGCAAAAAAAAAACAAGTGGAAGTGCTTTGGTTAAATTGGACCTCCTTGTCTGGGTGCACACCACCAAAAATAGGCTGTGGGACGCCAGGCAAAAAATGGCAATTTACCGCCATCAAAAGGGACAAGACATATGTGGTATCATTACGTTCGTCTGACATCCAGGAATGCAAAAATGTGTGATAGCAGTTTCAGAAGAGTAGCTGAATACAGTTTTTTGGCATTTATATCTGATAAAATGTTGTAATAACTTCATAACTTGAAATACATTGATTTTACGCCCCATAAATGTATTGAACGTTAATATAAAGTTGAGCATTACGAACGATTTTGTACCAAGTACATGTCTGTATCTCCTACGGTTCTCGAGATACAGCATATAGGTACTTTCACAGATTGAGGAGAGCAAGACATTTGTAACATTGATTGTTAAAGGGGTACTCCACCTTCAAAAAAAACTTTTGGTCATTTTATGGTCTACTCAGCCTCATGTGAACACACCAGACAGTTTATAAGTTACTCCTTTCAGTATTTAGATATTTGATGTTCATTAGTCTGCCAGACCCAAACCCATTATAACTTAAAACTCCATTTTAACCATGACAGATTATTCGAAAACAACCCATATTTTTTCTGGTGACTGATATTGTCCTCCTAATACGTGAGAGGGCTGTGGAATTTCATTTACAGTTTTTATTTATTTTTAAAATATTGTTTTATTCATTTGGTTGGGCATTCCCAAATATGGAGGCGGCTACATTTTACAAAACAATATTTTCAAAATAAATGAAAACTGTAGATGCAATTCCACGGCCCTCTCACGTATTAGGAGGACAATATCAGTCACCAGAAAAAAGATGGGTTGTTTTTGAATAATCTGTCATGGTTAAAATGGAGTTTTAAGTTATAATGGGTTTGGGTCTGGCAGACTAATGAACATCAAATATCTAAATACTGAAAGGAGTAACTTATAAACTGTCTGGTGTGTTCACATGAGGCTGAGTAGACCATAAAATGACCAAAAGTTTTTTTGAAGGTGGAGTACCCCTTTAAGTCAATCAAATGGTGATATCAAACTCATTGAATATAAAGTCATATTGAATGTGTCGTGACTTTAGATATTGTAAATGGTAAATATTTGAATTCATACAGTATAGTGACTTAATCCAAGGCACTTTAGATTGTAGATTCCATTCACACACCAATGGTAGCAGAAACCATGCAAGGTACTGACCAACGCATCAGGAGCAATTCGGAGTTCAGTGCTCAAGGACTCATCGACACTAACTCTGCAGGAGCCTGGGATCAAACCAGTGACCTTGTGGTTACCATCCGGTGACTCTACCCCCGAGCCACCGCTACTCCTTGACTCCTTGACAATTATATTTGTATACTCCAAAGGAGAAAAGGAGAAAATGGTATGGGTTTTATCTAGGGCTGGGACTTTAACTGATTAATTAAGATTAATTAATCACAGAAACAATAACGCGATTAACAAAATTAACTCATTTTAATCGCCACACAAACCCAAAAAACTAAAGATTTCTTTTGCTTTTGTCCACAATTCCAGGCTGGATTTCAGAAACAATGTCACAGTCAAACATACAGATCAAAATGACCATTAATCTTCTACATTTTCTAGTTGCGTAGAATTGGACTAATTCAGATGGTGAATATTTTAACTCTTGAGAGTGTAAACATGAAACCAAATGGACCCGCAAGGGTCCATTTGGTTTCATGTTTACGCTCTCAAAGAGTTACATCTGGTTAACCAACTTTTGATCTGGTTAACCAACTTGCAGTGTCGACACAGTTTTGATTAAGAAAACTCTCACATGCTACACAAGCCTGTTTTAATTGTCTTTAATTGGCTTCTTGGGTCAAATATTGGTATGTGATTAATTGAGATTAATTAATTACAAAGCATCAAATTAATTAGATCAAAAATTTTAATCGAGTCCCAGCCCTAGTTTTATCCAATCACAGCACAGCAGTCTCCAGCAGATTGATAATGAGCCAATAGAGTGGATGTGGAGGTGGAGTTAGATTCTGGTTTTAAACTAATCTGTTTACAAGCACACAGTAAAGTTGCCTCGATTACCTTTAAGTACTGTAGGCCTGTGTGTTTAAGTCAGTGGTTTTCAACCTTTTTGACACCAGGGTCCACTATTTACTCAGCATTTGAGCCACCATTTGATGACATTTTAGCTCCACAGACCCCAAAACTAAAGATTTATTTTGCTTTTGTTGGTTTGGGAAACCAAACAGTCCAACATACAGATCAAAATGACCATTACTCTTCTACATTCTCTAGTTGTGTAGACTTGGGATAATTCACATGATGAATATTTTAACTCTTCAGAGTGATTGAATGAATGAAATTTTTATTGACAGAGATGAGAGTTACAGTACAAGTCAAGTCCACACTGCTACAAAACTGATAACAGCTTGGAGAATTACAGTACAATTCAAGTACAACTGCATCAAATCTGACAGAGCTGATTGGACACACTAGTTAAGCATACACTTGTTTACAATAGTGGCCAACTTGTTCATTTCATTAAGGCATTCAAATACCGTACATACAAAACAACTACTTCAGTGAAGTCAGAAGCAGCAAATCATGGAGGTAAAATCATAGTGGAGGTAAAAAGGGAAAAGAGAAATGTACAAAGAGGAGAGGGGGGTGGGTGGAGGGATTTTATATACAATTTTGTTTTACAGAGGCCAGTTTCGAATTGCAGCCATCTGTAGGTGCCCCTTGAGAGCGGTTTTGAAGGAGTCAAGGGATTCACAAGTCTTAATGACTGTTGGTAGGGCGTTCCACATTTTGGTGTAAATATGAGCTCTCGAAGAGTTACATCTGGTTAATCCAGCTAGCTGGGGACCACCTAGCTGGAACCCTCTCAAGGACCACTGGTTGAAAACCGCTGCTGTAGACACAGTGTAAAACGGGATGTTTTGCTGCCACCTGCTGGACACTAGCAGACACCGCATGGAGCTGATCAGAGCCGTCTGGTGTCAGAGCTGCGACATTGAGGGTCAGAAACTGCTGCTGTTCATTCAGCCTGAACAGGGACAAACTGCTGCTGTTCATTCAGCCTGAACAGGGACAAAACCGGAGGTGGAAATAGTATAGGCTACATTGTTTTCAATGAAGGCGACGCAAATAAGAGCTGTTTTAGGGTATGTGTTGCAACATGACGACTGTTTAAAGTATTGTACAGGAACGAATAAAGTCCCTGTAATGTGTTATAAACGTTCTAAAATAAAGGGATTTAGGTCATTAAATCACCTTCCCATGGGAGTGAACGGAGATGTCGCATAACTCTGCATCTCAGAGCCAATCACTCTGACGGACCAATCACGGACGGACTTTCGCGTGACGTGGTAGAACAGAGCGGCTGCAGTGGGCGGGGCTTTGGATGCAGTGGGCGGGGCTTTGGTGTTTAAAAATGGCGTCCTCCCCATGGCTGTTAGTCTGAGGCTGTGAGACCACGTGGTGAGTCACTAGTGTTTGTTTGAAAAACACACCGTTTTATCTACAGTTAAATATGTTATTGTTTCAACTTTGGGGTTGTTTGGGTGTTTATTGTGACAGAAAATGGACAACAATATGAGGAGTATGTTGATCTTTTTGAGAAGCAAACAAATGCAAACTAAGCTAAATTGTTCCAAACAGTAGGTGGGAAATATATTGTATTTAATAACCATGGACACATAGTCTTACTACAGTTATTTGTAAACTTTATAAACTACTACTCTGGGTGATCACCAAACATGCTATAGTAACCTACACTGTTTACAATATAAAGACACATTTTGACTGTTAAACAGCAAATCTACAAACTCTCAATGCATTGTGATGTGACATTGTGAGCTTGTAAATTTACTCTTTTTCAAATGGTTATGAAAAAAATAAATCTCTTAAAATCTTTCAAATTGGACATTCTGCATAGTTTTGGTCCCTTTAAAAATGTATTTGAACCATTTGTCCATGGGAAGCTCTTTTGGTGTTTTGCGAGTTTTAGCCATTTAAATTATTGGCTTTAGCATTACCTATTGAAAGCTTTCACTGTAGCTATTGGAAAATGGAGGACTTGCATGTGGCTGACCTACAAGCTCATGGTGTGCCACTTAGTAGTGTGCTGTGAACTTGTAGATCTGATATTTTCAATAGTTCATGCCTATGCTTTCAATAGTTAATGTTGATGCTTATGCTTTCACTAGCTACAGCTCTTTCACTAGCTACAGCTCTTTCACTAGCTACAGCTGTTTCTTTCACTAGCTACAGCTATTTCACTAGCTACAGCTATTTCACTAGCTACAGCTATTTCACTAGCTACAGCTATTTCACTAGCTACAGCTATTTCACTAGCTACAGCTATTTCACTAGCTACAGCTATTTCACTAGCTACAGCTATTGCTAGAGCTTTCACTTGCTTAAGCTCATGTCTATATTAATGCTTTCACTAGTTAAAGCTCATGTTTAGAACAACAAAAGGCATTCCTGCCAAATATGGATTGACTCGCATTCTACAATCTACAAGTCTGGAGTCGGAGTGTAATGTTGTTTTATCTTCTGTGTCTTACAGGTTGACCATGTGACCTTGGACGGTGTCATCAGGAGATTCTGCTATGGAGTGTCTCCAACAGATCCTCTGAGATACCAGTCCCTGTTCAGACCAGATATCTTCACCCTGAGCAACAGAATGCTCCCTACGGTATGTACATGGATTAAATTATTACTGTACAAACTAGGGCTGTGTTAGCTCTGGTCCAGAGCTCCACTGCTTCGGAGTCTGACTTGCATTGGAGCTCTGCTCCTCTCCGTGCAGTCGGCCATTACTGCACCCGACCAGCCTCTCTTCTCTAGTGGATATATAAAGAACGTTTTACCTACTCACCAAAATAAACACGTCTTGTGTCATTAGAAAGCCTACCTTAGTGGTAGAACTCTGAGCCCCCACCACACGGATAAAATGGACTCACGGATAAACCGCATGGATAAAATGGACTTTTCACCGGGAAAAACAACCAGGATTTGTGCCCTGGAAAAGTCCCTATGGAAAAGTCCCTATGGAAAAGTCCATAGGAAATGTATTTCCTTCAGTGAAAAACGATCGCGTTCTGGCCAAAAAGTCCATTTTATCTGTGTGGTGGGGGGCTCAGAGTGTTTCCACTAAGGTAAGTAGGCTTTCTAATGACACAAGACGTGTTTATTTTGGTGAGTAGGTAAAACGTTCTTTATATATCCACTAGAGAAGAGAGGCTGGTCGGGTGGAGTAATGGCCGACTGCACAGAGAAGAGCAGAGCTCCAATGCTAGTCAGACTCAGAAGCAGTGGAGCTCTGGACCAGAGCTAGGGCTGTGTCACCATTAGTCTACATGTTGGGTTGATGGATTAATAGTTATAAATGCAAAGTTTGAATTGGCATGTCTTTTAGGCTTCATTAAAGGGAGCTTATTGCAGAAAATAAATCCATGTTACATTTAGAGCACTATCCTAGAGGTCTTTGTGTGTTTTTAGATATTAGAGGACTATATTCACACAGGAGCCATCTTGCAGCAAGGAGCTCACTAGGTGTAACTCCATAGACGTCCAAACTGCTGACTATCACCCAACAGCCCATACGTACCTCCTGTTTTTAAAAGTGCACTCAATGTAGCAGGTTGATGCTGATAACAAGCGCTTCCAAACTCTGACACTTAAATTATCTGTAAGGAATTTCTAGACAGGAAGTAGCTCATGGCATGTCTACAGTGAAGTTTTTTTAAACCAAGTTGCAGGTAGAAATGCGACTGGAGTGTTTGAGGTTATTTAAAAGGATCCCTGTCTAATAAGAAACATCGCTTAAAACTAGGGCTGTTGAATGATTAAAAATTTTAATCAAATTAATCACTGCTTCAAAATTAATTTAATCATGATTAATCACCATTCGAACTATGTCCAAAATATGCCTGTTTTCAAGAAAGAAACAGAATCTGTGGAAAAACATAACCATTTATCTTTAAAATATGTATCAAAATAGGTGATCTACAAGCCCTCAATGCTTGTACATCCTCCAGCAATACTTTATGGCTCTGGTTACAGGAAGACACACAGCTATATGTCTCTGTAAAACCGTGCTCTACCCATTCCTTTCAATGAGAAAATGCTCAGTGGGTTGAGTCAGTGTGCACATGAGTTAATTGCGTTAAAATTTTTAATCAGATTAATCAACAAAATTAATTTAATCCCATTAATTAACTATTTTCAACAGCCTTACTTAAAACATTATACTTTCCCTATATAACTAAAATAAACAAATAAAAACACTAATAGCATCTTATTTCATAAATGGAGAATATTTCACTCAACAGGAACTGCTCCTGGTGCAGGATTATGATGTCACGTGTGATCTAGCTCTATAGAATATATGGATGAACATGCTCATGTGACATCATCATCCTGCGACCGGAGCACCTCCTATTGAGTGAAAGATTCTCTATTTATGAAAGAAATAAAGTATTGAAGGTGTTTTATTTATTTAATATTTGTCGTATTAGCCAGGGATCCTTTTAATAGAATTAGACAGGATTCTTCTGTTTTAAATGAATGGGCTGTATATGGGGAAGTTGGCACCTTGCTGGGTAAGATGGCTGCCATGTGAATTTAGAGAGCTCAGTGTCTCTGATGTAAACCACATTTAATCCATTACTAGAATAGTTGGCACCTAATAGAATAATAGATTTGATTATGATGAATCGTTGCAGCCCTAGTGAACATGGTGGCACAGCCCTAGTGAACATGGTGACACAGCCCCAGTGAACATGGTGACACAGCCTCTGTCTGTGACTTATGACAACCAAAATGTTCTGTAGACTGACAACTAAATTTGCCTTTCTTTGCTTTCCTTCTACCATTTCAGAACATGAAGACGTGTTGAAGGTTCAGACTCTACACGCCGTCTGTCTCCGCTGCTGGGTGCTGCCGTCTCCTGCTGGGTGCTGCCGTCTCCGCCTCTGCTGGGTGCTGCCGTCTCCGTCTCCGTTGCTCAGTGCTGGGTGCTGCCGTCTCTTCCTTTGCTGGGTGCTGCCGTCTCCGCTGCTGGTTGCTACTAACGGTGAAGGTTAGTGATGAACCTTTTGATTCTTGGCTGGTATAAGTGAGGCTACATGCTACCATACCGTAGGCTGTCTTTCGTAACACCTCATTTTCGTGTATAATGCCAGTCCACATCACATGCCGCTATGTGATGCTGCTTGAGCCGCGTGATTTTTTTTTATTTAACTTGGAAACATAATTTCCAAGTAAAACTTTGTCGTGTCCACATCACATCTGTACATTCTGTTCTAGTGAAACACTAGAATCTCACAGGATAAACATGGTACAGAACTGTGTTTACCCTGTGAGGTTCTAGTGTTTCCTTTCTTTGCTTTTAATAAAGTTATTTGTTTTTGTGTCTCTTTGATCGCATTTCGCTTTTTTTTTTTATTAAATGTCTTCCTCCTTGCCTATCCTACTGCCCTAGTTCTCCACTAGTGGTCTTGTGTGTACAGATGTGATGTGGAGGTTAGGGTATGTGATTTCTGTCTGGTATCATTATGGTAGCATGTAGTCCTGCTTAACTAACAGAGGAAGGAAATGATGGCTGCTGTGTCATTTGCTTCCTTGGTTAGTGAAGGTGAGTGAAGTAGTTTATTATTTATCTGTCAGGCAGAAACCTTGTATATCCATAGTTCAACCTTTTTATTGATTCTGTTACTTGGTCATACAGTGTCACACACTGAAGTACCAAATGGTTGATTTACAAGAAATCATCCATTATTATTTTTTATTTTTTTGCCCAGTAAAAGTAAATTGTAAAAGTAAATAGTTTGGGACATGCAAGGTTTCTACCCTCTGTTTCTCCTCTTTTTATTCTTTGATTTTAATAAAGTTATTTTTTGTTTTGTCTCAGACTCTGTTGATCGCATTTCATTTATTCTCTCTTTTTTTTTTTTTTTTTTTTTTTTTTTTTTTTTTTTTTTTAATCCTTTCTACTTTCTTTCCTCTAGACACTAGTTCTTGACTAGTGTTTGTGGTGCGTGAATCGGGTTGCGTTTTTTTATTTTTGTTGCGCCGTTTACTTGTAAGAACATCTTGATCACGCAAGTTCACATAAGACATGAACTCAGGCCCGGTGTCTTATGTGCATTTATGTGATTATTATTGATTATTTTGCAGACGGCTTGTCGTTCACCTCGGCTAACATTATTTTTATTAGGGCGAAGTTTTAACGCCGTTAAAGGGGAATTCCTCTCATCTTTTCCTTCTTTGCTTTAATAAAGTTATTTTTTGTTTGTCTCAGACTCTTTTGATATTTTATTTTCATCGCATTTTTATTAATTTCTTCTTATCACTCTAGCTCTTCACTAACATTATATATTGATATATATAATGTTGGAAATGGGTGGAGTTCCCCTTTAAGATGACAACAGGAAGTAATGTAGGCGCATCGTTCACAGCAGTATTGTCTATTCTTGTATGTTGTGTACTAATGGTCATAGTGTTGTGTACTAATGTTCATAGTGTTGTTGACAAATACTGGAGCGCAATTGATTTTGCATTGACTTTTTTTTTTTTTTTTTTTTTTTTTTTTTTGTAATTGGCATTATCTAAAAAGAAGTTTTGGGACAATTGGCTGTAGGGGAAAAATACTCTCTCCAAAACATTAAGGCAAACTGCTTGGACAGAGACCAAGGGAATGTGTGTATTTGTTTTCGTATTCATGGAGCACTCTAAAGTGCTTAAAGTGAAAAGTGCAGCAGTAAACATTTAGGTCATAAGACCATTATCGGTGCTATATAATCACATCTAATTTGTGAGTAAAGCTTGAACCATGTAATCCCACTTCACATATGAACACAGGCCCGGTATGTGAAGTGTGTTTATGTGGTTTATGTCTCGTATCATTTCACATTATGTGAGTAAAGATTCATGTTGACCAACATCCCATAATGAACACAGGGTTAGGTTAGGGTTAGGTATGTGGTGTTGGTTGATGTGTCTCTTTATAATGTGCGAGTGAATTTCTCTATGCTGCCATTTTGCAGCTAAAACTTCATCATTCGGCGAAGCATTGGCCATGGTCCTATGACCCAAAACGTTTCCTACTGCACTATTCACTTTTTACACTTTGCAGCACTTTATGAACACAAAACAAATCATGTATTGTCTTGGTTTATGTCTGAGGAGTTTTCCTTAAGGTATTAGAGTTGTGGTTTCCAATATAAAGACCAATAATGTATCATGGTCTGTTAAGGATTAAATTTCTTTCTCTGTGATATTAAGGACCTCCAGGGGCGGAGTGGGGCTGGCCAGGCCATCTGGACTTTGCCATTGGCCAGGCCACCCCCCCCCCACCCCCCCCCCCCCCCCCACCTCACCTCGCAAAAGTCGAAGCATGACAAAGCTACTGTGCCTTCAAAGGTTTATTTTCAAACGAACTAATATTACTATTACATATTACTTTAAAAATGTTTTACAAAATATTTAGTATCACTATTAATAAAATATTGTGTAGGCCAGTGGCATACCTACAATAAAGCAAACACCATCTAGCCAAATCCATTTGAGATCAACTTGAAAAAGGAGTTAAATGTATTCCTTGAATTCATGGAAGCCAGTAAATAATTTGAGAAATTATAGAAAATAAGTAATTATTTAACTTCTGCAGATGTCGAGATAATTTCACATGAACACTTGCAGTGAGACATATTGACAGAAAGTAATATAGAAAGTAGTGCAGTAATGGCAGAAAGAAAAGTATAATGTATTCATTTTTTGTTAAGTAATGTATTTATATTACAAGTTACTGAATTTTGGTTGGTAATATATTAAGTTAGGTAGTGCACATGTCCTAACACTGGTCACCACCAGTGTTGCCAACTGGTCCCTTGCGGGTCCATTTGGTTTCATTTTCACACTCAAGTCTCAAGAGTTAAAAATATTCCTCATGTGAATTATCCCAAGTCTACACACCTTCCAGGCAAGCATCTGGCACATTCTAGTGCATTTTGGAAATGCCACTAGTGCATTTTGGATTTTGGCAGTTAGCAACACTGGCCACCACACACACAAGAAGGGGGCTGGCAGGGGGTGTGTCCCCCACTGATCCCAGCAGTGGCGTAGCCAGAAACTCAATTCAGGGTGGGCATGAGCTATTCTGAGTGGGCATGCTGCGTGCGTGATGGCCGCAAATTTGCACGTGCAAGAAATCTATTTATTGCTATTATTGCCATATACGGTTATATTTCAGTTTATATAACCTTTACTGTACAATGGTTGAATTAATGTCATGAAACATGAAATAATAATCCTGTCACCAACACAGTGTTTTGTTTCATTAGCACAATCATTATCAAATAGATTTCAGCTGTTCACTATTGAATCACAGCCATTTATAAATTAGTTACCAATGTGTCTGCTGATCATGACAGATTTTCTTTCAGGAGAACAGACCAGAGTTAACTTTTGAAAAATCCTTGTGAAAGTCCCCCCACAGAAACAAGCGCTATTGTTTTGATACCTGCCAAATGATAACGATCTGGCAGGTTTACAAACAAAGGGTGAATGAAAAGCTCCATTTGCATTATACTGGGTGATTAGTGCCCGCAAATCACCCATTATACTGTAACTACAGTGAGTCTAGACCTCTCAAGCTCTCTCTAGAGGCTCTCTGGTCTTTGTCCTTTGTTTTCTCAAGTTCTTAGTCATGTTTTCAATGGGTGGGCCAGCTCTCTATTTAGGTGGGCAGTGGCCCACCCCAGCCCACCCGTAGCTACGTCCCTGGATCCCAGGCCAGCTGGGAGCCTCTCGCTAACTCGCTCTCTCCAGTCCGGCGCATGCAGGTGCACTGGTGCAGGGTATCAGGTTACACTCAGTCACTCACACTGTTTAACTAAACTCTGTAGTACTAGAACACCTTTTATTTTTGGAAGGAGAAACACTAGTTTGCCTGGCCTGGGCTGGCCTGGGCCTGTCGCGCTGGCCTGCCCTGGAGGTTTCAAAAAAAAAAAAAAAAAAAAAAAAAAAAAAAAAAAAATTTGTACCCTGTCCAGGCCACTAGGTGGCGCAGGCCACCGGGAAAAGTCCCGGTGGTCCCGATGGCCACGCCGCCCATGAGGACCTCCCACGGCTTGCCTTGGGAGGTCGACAACAAGAAGTATTTTGGGAATTTGAATATACTAGATTTGTATACAATTTACTACAATGTAAATTGTAATCTGTTTTGGATCTGTAAATTGCACCAAAACATATGGCACTGGTGTGGGACTTCTGGTTTTTACCAGAACGGGGTTCAATTCCCTGAAGTGCCCTGTTGAATGGGTTGCATTTACATGGTCTGTGTTTATATTCAGTGCATTGTTTCCTTTATCATAGAGCAGTGGTTTTTAACCTTTTTGATCCCAGGGCCCACCATTTATTCAGCATTTGAGAACACTTTAGCCCCACAGACCCCAAAACTAAAGATTTCTTTTGCGTTTGTCCTTCTAGTTGTGTAGACTTGGGATAATTCACATGATGACTATATTAACTCTTGAGTGTAAACATGAAACCAAATAGTCTGGTAGGAAGGTAGGGGTCCCATGCACCCGAAAGATATATTTTTCTAACCTACTTTTGTTAGAATCCCTAAAGTGTCTAGTTAATGAATTTTGATAACAATTCCAATTTTGTCCCACCTATGTCTTTTTTTTTAATCGATTTAATCGATTGATATGAAGTTTTCCATCATGCATCGTGCATACAAACCCAAATTAACACAGAATTTGTCATTTGTCTATACTGCCATGACGACAACTCCTCCTCTACACCTGATATATTTTTTCAAACATTTGCATTTTTACAATCTTCAAGATGTATAGTAAACAACTGATGTTACCCATTCACATTTCTGCCCCATATGTGTTTTTTCAAACCATATGTGTATCCATTCTGGATCTTCAGCTGTGAAATATGAAAACTTTAAATCAGTATATCTCCAGAACTGTACAACTGACAGAAACCATTCATCCCATAGTATGTTCATCTTTGGGCGATGAATTGATTGATATGAAGTTCCATCATGTGTAGTGCATACAAACCCAAATATAACACAAAATATGTTATAATTAACCTATACTGCATAACAACTCCTCCTCCATGCACCCTATTGATATATTTTTTCTAGCATCTGCATTTTTACAATCTTCAAGATGTATAGTAAACAACTGCTGATGTTGCCCACTTCAAATATGGGCACAGGTGTGTTTATTCTGGGATATTGTTTGCTATAGGGCCGAGTGAATTTCCACAAATGCAGAAAAAAAATGGCCAGCTCGATTACCATCATAAGGACAAGCTGATATTGGGGGGGGGGGGGGGGGGGGGGGGGGGGGACTCTAGCCAATTACATACAGTATCCTACATATTCACAATGAATAATCAGCAGCTGTATCATGCAACATCCTCCTGAAATGTGTGTTTTACCTGTGTCTGGCTTTGAGCATTGAAAACTTTACACCATTCTGTCAAGTTAAAGGTTCTGCAACTGACAAGCTACTGCCAGCTACAAAGTATCTGTGATATAAGTCTCCACAAACCTGCTGCGGAAGATAGGGAGTGAGTCTGTGGTCCTGATTGCAGGGGGAAGTTCATTCCATAGTTTTGGGGCCAGGAGGGAGAAGAGCTTGGGGCGCGTGGAGCGTTGTCCAGGCGTTTTTAGTGGGGCTACTGCCAGCTTCCCAGTGTCGGCTGATCGGAGTGCACGGGAGGGAGAGTTTTGAACACTGTGCGTGCAGCGACTGGGAGCCAATGGAGGGAGCGGAGAAGCGGAGTGACATGTGTGGTTTGATGTGATGTGTGGGAAAAAAAGTGGAGTTACTAAATAAGCACATTAGTATAAAGGCAACCTGCAGCAATCAAACTGCATTGGAGTGAGGGGGTCCTCAGGGTGAAATGTAGATCAGGGGGTCCTCAGGGTGAAATGGAGAGCAGGGGGACCTCAGGGTGAATGGTTAATCAGATGTGGTTTCATTTTTACACCCTCAAGAGTTAAAATATTCATCATGTGAATTAGCCCAACTTAGTCTACACAACTAGAGAATGTAGAAGATTAATGGTCATTTTGATCTGTATGTTCCAGGCGAGCATCTAGCACATTCTAGTGCATTTTGGAAGTGCCACTAGTGCATTTTGAATCTTGGCAGTTGGCAACACTGCCTCCAGCAGCGCCAGTGCCCTGGCGCACAGGAGTGAACGGGAATATGGCAACTCTCCTACTTGAAGGCTCTGGTGTAGGACACCTTTTCTTTTTTGAAGGATAGAAACACTAGTTTGCCTGCCCTGGACTTAAAAAAAAAAAAAAAAAAAAAAAACTGTCCAGGCCACTAGGTGGCGCAGGCCACCGGGAAAACTCCCTGTACTCCAGATGGCCAATCCGCCCCTGGTTCAACTTGTGCCATAATGGGTAATCCTCATGCAACCCAAAGATACTCTATGTACGAAGTTCTGCAACCTTCCATTGGCGCCACTATAGGCAACATGGACTGCAAAGCTAACAAATGGTCTCCTAAGTAGTCATGGTTTTCTCCTCTCAGAGTCCCCTATCTGTCGTATGTCAAATTACAGATACTCTTCCTGACTCCTTAGTAGCAAATCTCGTGAGAGTTGGTTGGTGGGATAAAGAACAATTGATAACAAAATGAATATGTTGTAAATATTATATGCCTTTTGATGACAGGTTCCAGTATTTGGTTCAGTATCCATGGATTTTTCTGGTCTCCTATTTTTGTACCCGCCCCCTCCTTCTAGAGTCGGGAAGCAAAGTGTGTTTGCCCCTCTTGCCATTGGCCTCTTGGATTCAATCTTTGGCCAGCTCTTAGACACTGGGACCATTCCATCTCCTCTATCCAGGGGCGGATTGGCACATATTTTCCCACCGGGACAATTTTGCCTTTGCCAGGCCACCCTGGGGGCAGCTGGTTAACCAGATGTAACTCTTTGAGAGCGTAAAAATGAAACCAAATGGACCCTTGCGGGTCCATTTGGTTTCATTTTCACACCCTCAAGAGTTAAAATATTCATCATGTGAATTAGCCCAACTTATTCTACACAACTAGAGAATGTAGAAGATTAATGGTCATTTTGATCTGTATGTTCCAGGGCGAGCATCTAGCACATTCTAGTACATTTTGGAAGTGCCACTAGTGCATTTTGGATCTTGTCCAGGCCACTAGGTGGCGCAGGCCACCGGGAAAACTCCCTGTACTCCAGATGGCCAATCCGCCCCTGCGACCATTCTATCTCCTCTATCTCCAATCTCCCTGAGCCTATTAACTAGACAGCCTACAGCTGCCAAAAGGAAATATCCCTTTAAAAGGACACAGCAGTAACAGAAGAAGTGAATGGGAAAGAGAGTGACTGACAGCTATAGAAACCAGAGGAGGTCAAAATCAATCAATGAAACATGCACATGCACGCTGATGACTAATTCAAGTGGTACAGTAGCAGCACCAACTAATTAGGTGTCTGAGATGAAAGCCGACAGGTGTGTGTGTGTGTGTGTGTGTGTGTGTGTGTGTGTGTGTGTGTGTGTGTGTGTGTGTGTGTGTGTGTGTGTGTGTGTGTGTGGTGTGTGTGTGTGTGTGTGTGTGTGTGTGTGTGTGTGTGTTGTGTGTGTGTGTGTGTGTGTGTGTGTGTGCGTGGTAGTGTGTGTGTGTGCGTGCGTGCGTGCGTGGCGTGCGTGCGTGCGTGCTGCGTGCGTGCGTGCGTGCGTGCGTGCGTGCGCGCGCGCGCGCGCGTGCGTGCGCGGCCTTGCGCGCATACTCAAGTCTAGTGAAGACAGGTAGGTAATGTTTCAGGGCAGAAACACAAGAATAGTCTCTCTCTCTCTCTCTCTCTCTCTCTCTCTCAGTAGATGCTGCCCTACCTGGTGGAAAGACTGTCCTATATCTTGTGAGTATCTGAAATGTCCTTTTGTGTGTGTGTGTGTGTGTGTTGTGTGTGTGTGTGTGTGTGTGTGTGTGTGTGTGTGTGTGTGTGTGTGTGTGTGTGGTGTGTGTGTGTGTGTGTGTGCGCGCGTGCGTGCGTGCGTGCGTGCATGCATGCGTATGTGTGGTGTATTGTGTCTATTCACAGTTTGTTGGTGATGTCTGTCACGGTGCTCAAGCTGTAGAACTGGTCAACTTAAAGCATTTATTTAACTGAAAACAATGGTAAACAGGACAGGAACAGAACACCATAACAACAACTAACAACTATACTCAAACAGGGAACACGAGAAACTGAGGAGTATACTGTAAGTGTAAGTAGACACAGCACTGACTAACAATCAACAATGGGATTGGCTGACTAACAGGACACGGGTGGAGACAACTAGCAAACACAGGGAGGTACAGTAAAAGATGACAGGCAGACATCACTATGTAGAACAGGAAACACTAGGGTGACACCACAAAATAATTAGTATAAAGTACATACTCGGACATCGATACATGACAATGTCTGATAGTTTATCAGACTTGGAGAATATAAAGTTATCAGTTAACTTGGCGCAGAGGGAAATGATAAAAGTGATATTTCATTTCATTTCTACATTGGTCTACTCAGTCCCATACGAACACCCCAGCCAGTTTATAGGTCACTCCATTCAGTATTTAGATGTGGTTAAAATGGAGTTTTACATCATCGTGGGTTTGTATAGGAAGGAGGAGGCTATGTATCGGAGTTGAACAGTTTGTATCGCTCCATAGAGAAGCACTTGCAGTAGTACTGTATACTTGTTCTAGCCTGGGCCTCCCCAAGGTGTACTGTATATCTGAGATAACATTTGAATGTAGACTTCTAGCATGGCACGAAAACATGGCACTTTATAGCATGCGTTTACACAGTTTTATTCTTTACTGTTACTGTTCTTAGCTCATGTGTTCATGTATGAGTTACCGCCGTATGATCATATCATATTAATCATATTACTATAATTACTTAAAGGGGTACTTCACCCAAAAAAAAACTTTTGGTCATTTTATGGTCTACTCAGCCTCATGTGAACACACCAGACAGTTTATAAGTTACTCCTTTCAGTATTTAGATATTTGATGTTCATTAGTCTGCCAGACCCAAACCCATTATAACTTAAAACTCCATTTTAACCATGACAGATTATTCGAAAACAACCCATCTTTTTTCTGGTGACTGATATTGTCCTCCTAATACGTGAGAGGGCTGTGGAATTTCATTTA
>CM076987.1:1349032-1366532 GCA_039105355.1 Benthosema pterotum | reverse complement strand
TTCAGAATTTTCAAAGCTTCAAAGCAAGGTTGAAGTTGCCATTTCGGCACATCTTTTGAGGGTTCAACCCCCACGTTTATCAGTGTTACTCATTACAGCAATGTCTGATCTCTACACTCTGACTAATCAATGATTAAAACAACATAAGATACAATAATTGATATTAGAAGAAAAATAGAGAAAATAATTCCCAAACTTTACAAACTTATGTGTGTATGTGGGCTAGTTTATTAGGGTATTAGGGTTTATTTTTAGATGAGAGAAGAAACGCAGACAGACAGACAGACAGACAGACAGACAGACAGACAGACAGACAGACAGACAGACAGACAGACAGACAGACAGACAGACAGACAGACATATTTGTAAAGTGAGATTTTTGACCTCTTTAGTCAATCAGATTACGATAACGAGATTACATTACTGTGCGTGCATGTGTGTGCATCGATGCATGTGTGTGAGTTTGTACGCGCACGCGTGTGTGCGTGCGTGCGTGTGTGTTGCCACTGGTGTGTGTTAGTAGTGGAGGGATACATTACTGTGTGACCAGGCAAAACTGTATGAATGAATTGATTAATTTTTAATTAGCAACTTAGGGTTAGGGTTATAGGGTTGGGTTTTCAGGCACAGGTTTAGGCATAGGTTTAAGTCTTGTTGTTAATCATGGTGAATGGTACTTAATGGGAACAGGGGCTTTGGCCCTGAGACTAGGCACTGCTCACCACTAAATACTAGGGCTGGGACAATTCATTTATCTCACAATCAGTGTTGGGCAGTAACGAATTTTAGATTACATATTACTGTAATATTATTACTTTTGCTCCAAAAGGTAAAGCAACGAGATTACTCTGCAAAAATGGGTAATAAGTAATGCATTACTTTGCAAGTAACGCCAAGTAAAATTAGCTTGTTGTTGCATGCAAAAATAGAACAGATTTACAAGCTATCGACAGGTACTGTAACAACAGAGATGTGCACTAGATTGTAAATCCAGTCCACACGCTGCATCCTGCGCACAGTTATGTACACTACAAATCGCTTGCTGCTTTATTTTGTATTTTATTTTTGTGATTTCAAGGTTAAAATGTTCCCATTGCTTCTTTCTGCTCCTATTATTATTATTATTTTTTTTTTTAACCTAAGAAAGACATTTACATGTCGGATTTTGTTGGATTGTTTTCAGGTGCAGTTTGTGGGATTGGAGACTATTATTATTCCAATAAATTGGATTCAGTTCTAAAAAGAGCTCGCTAAACAGATTATGTTGTACATCTCTATTTTTTCAAAGGTGGGAGTTGAGAACTTGGGAAAGTAATAACGTAATATGTAATACATTACTCTTCGATTCCAGTAATAAGTAAAGTAATGATATTACTTTGTCTAAGGGGTAACGATTAAAGACGTTACTTTCCTAAAGTAACTTCTAAAGTAAAGAAGTTACTTTCCTAACTAATATTGACCAACACTGCTCACGATACGATACAATATTGATATTTAGGGTTTTGAATTGATTTATATTGCGATTCTTCGCTATGCTGCGATTCGATTTGATATATATTGCATCTTTTCCCACAAATGACTGTGCTTTTATTATACTAGAACAAGGAGGATTCCACCCATTTCCAAGATTTTTTTCTGAGAGCGTACAAATGGAACCAAATGGACCCGTCAGGGTCCATTTGTGCGCCCTCAGAAAAAAGGTCCTAAAAGAAAAATCATTAACAAACACAACTTGATGATGTCATCATCAAGTAAAATACAGTACAGTAAAATGAGCGGAATTCCCTTTTAAAACAATTCTGAACAATATGGACCATGACAAGTTCAATCAGACTAGAACTTCTTCAAGCAATTCTTCAAGCAATTTTAAACAATATAAATAACAAAAAGTTCAATCATACACATCAATGCAGCCTGATAACGTCAGTCAGTCTTCCTGACATGAACACATTAACACTTTCACTGCTTCAGGCACTCGCCTAAAAACAAAAACAAAACTTTAGCGCCCCCTAGTGGCCGCAAAAAGGCGGGAAAGGCGTTTGGCGCTAAAACTGATGATGAATAGGCCCTGCATGAATTCGATTTTGAACCTGGCGATTCGATATTGATATCATGGCATTAAAAGGATCCCTGTCTAATAAGATAACCATTGCTTAAAACATTATACTTTCCCTATATAAGTAAAATAAACAAATAAAAACACCAATGGCATCTTATTTCTTTTATAAATAGAGAATATTTCACTCAACAGGAACTGCTCCTGGCGCAGGATGATGATGTCACGTGTGATATAGCTCTATACAATATATGGATGAACATGCTCTGTGACATCATCATCCTGCAACCGGAGCACCTCCTATTGAGTGAAAGATTCTCTATTGATGAAAGAAATAAAGTATTGAAGGTGTTTTTTATCTTCATGTTTTAGTTATAGAAGGCAAGTATAGTGTTTTAAGGCATATTTGTCTTATTAGGCAGGGATCCTTTTAAGAATTGCGATGTATTGGCGTACCCCTATACTCACCACTAACTACCCTGTGATCCAACAGAAGTGCCACAAAGCCCAGAGAGAGGAGGAGATGGAGGAGAGGAGAGAGGAGGTGGAGAAGGAGGGAGGAGAGGAGGGAGGAGAGGAGGGAGCGTCGCTGCCGCTGTATGAACAACAGAGGAAACTGGAGGAGAACAGGAGTTTACTGCAAGAGGTGAGACTCTCTATTATTCTCTATTATTACCAAAATGGTAAATGGTGCATTTACAGCAGGGGTGCCCAACCTTTTGTGACCCAAGATCTACTTTTCAGCAGCCAACCCCTCCGGGATCTACCAGTCCAATATCAACATTTAAAACCACGTACGCATCGTTGCCAGCCTGCAGTAACTTCACAACAACACAATACTACTTTGTTAAATGGGACCCAATGCCTCCCTGCTTGGCACTCAGCATCAAAGGGATGGATTGGGGGTCAAAATCAGCTAATGATTCCCGAGCGCGGCGCACGCTGCAGCTCACCGCTCCTTGGAGCTCACCGCTCCAAGTGATGGGTTAAAAGCGGAGGTCCAATTTCGCTGCGGTAACGTAGTGACAAATCATACGACTTTGACTTTGACTTTTTTACCACTTTACTTTATGTCCATATACTGTAAGCATAAAGTGCAACAGACTTGTCATAAATAGGCCTACAACAGTACAACATAAGTACAACAGACTTGGCCAAACACTGCCATTGCAAATGCATCACACACACAGACGAAAATCGCTCTTTTTTCTTTTCCACCCCAATTTTTTCTTTCCCCCGCACATCTCCCGAGATCTACTTGAGATCAGGCCGAGATCTACCGGTAGATCCTGATCTACTGGTTGGGCTCCCCTGATTTACAGTATATAGTATAGCCAGTGCCGATTCTGGCCTCCAAGGGGCCCTAAGCAGGTTTTTTACCAGGGGCCCTGCTCACGCCAATTTTGGACATTTTTTTGGTTATATTTCACATTTGGCGGGGTTCTCTCACCTTTTAAAACAGAGTGCTCCATCTTGAGAATAAGTAGTTAAACAACAGAATGAGGTAGAAACAAACATTTATTAAATCACTGGTACAAGCACCAGGTACACAAATTGTAAACATAGGTCTAAGGGCTATGACTGTCCCAAAACAGTAATAGATTATAGATAACTTCATTGTTATAAATCCCCCCTGTCAGCCCCGGGCCCACTGCCACCCCACACTCACTCACTCACTCACTCACTCACTCACTCACTCACTCACTCACTCACTCACTCACTCACTCACTCACTCACTCACTCACTCACTCACTCACTCACTCACTCACTCACTCACTCACTCACTCACTCACTCACTCACTCACTCACTCACTCACTCACTCACTCACTCACTCACTCACTCACTCACTCACTCACTCACTCACTCACTCACTCACTCACTCTCTCCAATGTTTCCTTTGCAAATTAATATATTTATTTCTACTTCAAACACTGACCAACAACAACAAAACTATGAAATTGTCTCTTATGTAGAGATGTAGGTGCAATTCTAGAATATACAGACCGCAAGTCAGACTAGTGCGTTTACTTTAAGACTGAGACTACAGAGTTGCGACAGTGAGGGGGCAGAAACTGAGGGCTCAAATTGCTGTTCATGCAGCCTGAATAGGGACAGGCCTATAGCCTTTGGGTTTTTTCAAGATTTTGACATTTTTCAAAAATCCTCAAAAATCCTCAAAACGATGAAAAACGGCATGCTGTGCAAGACTGTAAGGCTATAGCCTCCCATTTTGCCAGTTTTTGTCATTTTTTGAAAATCCTCAAAAATCCTCAAAACGATGAAACAACATGAGGCTATATAGCCTTAGGGTTTGTTTGTTCTTTTCGGATTTTGACAAACCCAAAACCCATGCTGTGCAAGACCGTGAGGCTATAGCCTTGTTTTGCCAGTTTTTGTCATTTGTTGAAAATCCTCAAAACGATGAAAAACCGCAAGGCTATAGCCATTTTTTTTTTTTCGTGATTTTTCAAAAATCCTCAAAAATCCTCAAAACGATTAAAAGACGGCACTCTGTGCAAGACCGTAAGGCTATAGCCTTGCGTTTTTGCCAGTTTTTGTCATTTTTTGAAAATCCTCAAAACTATGAAAAACCGTAAGGCTATAGCCTTTGGGTTTTTTCAAGATTTTGACATTTTTCGAAAAATCTTCAAAAATCCTCAAAACGATGAAAAACAGCATGCTGTTTAGCCTTGCGTTTTTGCTAGTTTTTGTCATTTTTTGTAAATCCTCAAAAATCCTCAACACGACGAAAAACGGCATGCTGTGCAAGACCGTAAGGCTATATCCTTGTGTTTTCACCAGTTTTTGTCATTTTTTGAAAATCCTCAAAAGTCCTCAAAACAATGAAGAAACATGAGGCTATATAGCCTTTTTTTTTTTTTTTTTTTTTGAGATTTTGACATTTTCCAAAAATCCTCAAAACGATGAAAAACCCATAGTGTGCAAGACCGTAGGGCTATAGCCTTGTTTTTGCTAGTTTTTGTCATTTTTTGAAAATCCTCAAAACGATGAAAAACTGTAAGGCTATCGGCTTTGGGTTTTTTTTTTTTTTTTTTTTTTTGAGATTTTGGCATTTTTCAAAAATCCTCAAAAATTTTCAAAACGATGAAAAACGGTATGCTGTGCAAGACCATAATTTTTTCAAAACGTTCAAAAATGCTCCGAGACTGTGTACTATAGCCCATGGTTTTAGTTCGGTTTCGACATTTTTTCAAAAGGCTCAAAAACACTCCAACGCCGTGTACTATAGCCCATGGTTTTTCTTCGATTTCGACATTTTTTCAAAAACAGTCAAAAACGACGAAAAAACGCCCTACTATAGCATGGCGTCCGAGGCCGTGTACTATAGCCCATGATTTTTCTTCGATTTCGACATTTTTTCAAAAACGCTCAGAAACACCGAAAAACGGCATACTATAGCATGGCGTCCGAGACCGGGTACTATAGCCCATGTTTTTTCTTCGATTTCGACGTTTTTTCAAAACGCTCAAAAACGCTCCGAGACCGTGTACTATAGCCCATGGTTTTTCTTCAAATTCGACATTTTTTCAAAACGCTCAAAAACGCCGAAAAACGCCATACTATAGCATGGCGTCCGAGACTGTGTACTATAGCCCATGGTTTTTCTTTGATTTCGACATTTTTTCAAAAACGCTCAAAAACGCTCCGAGACCGTGTACTATAGCCCATGGTTCTGCTTCAAATTCGACATTTTTTCAAAATGCTCAAAAACGCGAAAAACGCCATACTATAGCAAGGTCCGTCGAGACCGTGTACTATAGCCCATGGTTTTTCTTCGATTTCAACATTTTTTCAAAATGCTCAAAAACGCTCCGAGACCGTGTACTATAGCCCATGGTTTTTCTTCAAATTCGACATTTTTTCAAAGCGCTCAAAACACTGAAAAACGGCATACTATAAAATGGCGTCCGAGACGTGTACTATAGCCCATGGTTTTTCTTCGATTTCGACATTTTTTCAAAACGCTCAAAAACGCCGAAAAACGCCATACTATAGCATGGCGTCTGAGACCGTGTACTATAGCCCATGGTTTTTTCTTCAAATTCGACATTTTTTCAAAACGCTCAAAAACGCCAAAAAACGCCATACTATAGCATGGCGTCCGAGACCGTGTACTATAGCCCATGGTTTTTCTTCGATTTCGACATTTTTTCAAAACGCTCAAAAACGCTCCGAGACCGTGTACTATAGCCCATGGTTTTTCTTCAAATTCGACATTTTTTCAAAACGCTCGAAAACGCCAAAAAACGCCATACTATAGCATGGCGTCCGAGACCGTGTACTATAGTCCATGGTTTTTCTTCGATTTCGACATTTTTTCAAAACGCTCAAAAACGCTCCGAGACCGTGTACTATAGCCCATGGTTTTTCTTCAAATTCGACATTTTTTCAAAACGCTCGAAAACGCCGAAAAACGCCATACTATAGCATGGCGTCCGAGACTGTGTACTATAGCCCATGGTTTTTCTTCGATTTCGACATTTTTTCAAAACGCTCAAAAACGCTCCGAGACCGTGTACTATAGCCCATGGTTTTTCTTCAAATTCGACATTTTTTCAAAACGCTCAAACGCCGAAAAACGCCATACTATAGCATGGCGTCCGAGACCGTGTACTATAGCCCATGGTTTTTCTTCAAATTCGACATTTTTTCAAACGCTCAAAAACACTGAAAAACGGCATACTATAAAATGGCGTCCGAGACCGTGTACTATAGCCCATGGTTTTTCTTCGATTTCGACATTTTTTCAAAACGCTCAAAAACGCCGAAAAAACGCCATACTATAGCATGGCGTCTGAGACCGTGTACTATAGCCCATGGTTTTTCTTCAAATTCGACATTTTTTCAAAACGCTCAAAAACGCCAAAAACGCCATACTATAGCATGGCGTCCGAGACCGTGTACTATAGCCCATGGTTTTTCTTCGATTTCGACATTTTTTCAAAACGCTCAAAAACGCTCCGAGACCGTGTACTATAGCCCATGGTTTTTCTTCAAATTCGACATTTTTCAAAACGCTCGAAAACGCCAAAAAACGCCATACTATAGCATGGCGTCCATGGTTTTTCTTCGATTTCGACATTTTTTCAAAACGCTCAAAAACGCTCCGAGACCGTGTACTATAGCCCATGGTTTTTCTTCAAATTCGACATTTTTTCAAAACGCTGAAAAACGCCGAAAAACGCCATACTATAGCATGGCGTCCGACACCGTGTACTATAGCCCATGGTTTTTCTTCGATTTCGACATTTTTTCAAAACGCTCCGAGACCGTGTACTATAGCCCATGGTTTTTCTTCAAATTCAACATTTTTTCAAAACTCTCAAAAACGCCGAAAAACGCCATACTATAGCATGGCGTCCGAGACCGTGTACTATAGCCC
The DNA here is from genome assembly GCA_039105355.1 of Benthosema pterotum. Lineage (NCBI taxonomy): Eukaryota > Metazoa > Chordata > Actinopteri > Myctophiformes > Myctophidae > Benthosema > Benthosema pterotum. The sequence goes on along the minus strand of CM076987.1, from coordinate 1,359,071 downwards.
ATGGTTTTTCTTCGATTTCGACATTTTTTCAAAACGCTCAAAAACGCTCCGAGACCGTGTACTATAGCCCATGGTTTTTCTTCAAATTCGACATTTTTTCAAAACGCTCGAAAACGCCAAAAAACGCCATACTATAGCATGGCGTCCGAGACCGTGTACTATAGCCCATGGTTTTTCTTCGATTTTGACATTTTTTCAAAACGCTCAAAAACGCTCCGAGACCGTGTACTATAGCCCATGGTTTTTCTTCAAATTCGACATTTTTTCAAAGAGCTGAAAAACGCTGAAAAACGCCATACTATAGCATGGCGTCCGAGACCGTGTACTATAGCCCATGGTTTTTCTTCAAATTTGACATTTTTTCAAAACGCTCAAAAAGCCGAAAAACGCCATACTATAGCATGGCGTCCGAGACCGTGTACTATAGCCCATGGTTTTTCTTCAAATTTGACATTTTTTCAAAACGCTCAAAAAGCCGAAAAACGCCATACTATAGCATGGCGTCCGAGACCGTGTACTATAGCCCATGGTTTTTCTTCAAATTCGACAGTTTTTCGAGGCGCTGAAAAACGCTGAAAAACGCCATACTATAGCATGGCGTGCGAGACCGTGTACTATAGCCCATGGTTTTTCTTCAATTTCGATTTTTTTTCAAAACGCTCAAAAACGCTCCGAGACCATGTACTATAGCCCATGGTTTTTCTTCGATTTCGACATTTTTTCAAAACGCTCAAAAACGCTCCGAGACCGTGTACTATAGCCCATGGTTTTTCTTCAAATTCGACATTTTTTCAAAACGCTCAAAAACGCCGAAAAACGCCATACTATAGCATGGCGTCCGAGACCGTGTACTATAGCCCATGGTTTTTCTTCGATTTTGACATTTTTTCAAAACGCTCAAAAACGCTCCGAGACCGTGTACTATAGCCCATGATTTTTCTTCAAATTCGACATTTTTTCAAAACGCTGAAAAACGCCATACTATAGCATGGCGTCCGAGACCGTGTACTATAGCCCATGGTTTTTCTTCGATTTCGACATTTTTTCAAAACGCTCAAAAACGCTCCGAGACCGTGTACTATAGCCCATGGTTTTTCTTCAAATTCGACATTTTTTCAAAACGCTCAAAAAAGCCGTAAAACGCCATACTATAGCATGGCGTGCGAGACCGTGTACTATAGCCCATGGTTTTTCTTCGATTTCGACATTTTTTCAAAACGCTCAAAAACGCTCCGAGACCGTGTACTATAGCCCATGGTTTTTCTTCAAATTCGACATTTTTTCAAAACGCTCGAAACGCCAAAAAACGCCATACTATAGCATGGCGTCCGAGACCGTGTACTATAGCCCATGGTTTTTCTTCGATTTCGACATTTTTTCAAAATGCTCAAAAACGCTCCGAGACCGTGTACTATAGCCCATGGTTTTTCTTCAAATTCGACATTTTTTCAAAACGCTCAAAACACTGAAAAAACGGCCATTACTATAAAATGGCGTCCGAGACCGTGTACTATAGCCCATGGTTTTTCTTCGATTTCGACATTTTTTCAAAACGCTCAAAAACGCCGAAAAACGCCATACTATAGCATGGCGTCTGAGACCGTGTACTATAGCCCATGGTTTTTCTTCAAATTCGACATTTTTTCAAAACGCTCAAAAACGCCAAAAAACGCCATACTATAGCATGGCGTCCGAGACCGTGTACTATAGCCCATGGTTTTTCTTCGATTTCGACATTTTTTCAAAACGCTCAAAAACGCTCCGAGACCGTGTACTATAGCCCATGGTTTTTCTTCAAATTCGACATTTTTTCAAAAACGCTGAAAACGCCAAAAAACGCCATACTATAGCATGGCGTCCGAGACCGTGTACTATAGCCCATGGTTTTTCTTCGATTTCGACATTTTTTCAAAACGCTCAAAAACGCTCCGAGACCGTGTACTATAGCCCATGGTTTTTCTTCAAATTCGACATTTTTTCAAAACGCTCGAAAACGCCGAAAAAAACGCCATACTATAGCATGGCGTCCGAGACCGTGTACTATAGCCCATGGTTTTTCTTCGATTTCGACATTTTTTCAAAACGCTCAAAAACGCTCCGAGACCGTGTACTATAGCCCATGGTTTTTCTTCAAATTCGACATTTTTTCAAAACGCTCAAACGCCGAAAAACGCCATACTATAGCATGGCGTCCGAGACCGTGTACTATAGCCCATGGTTTTTCTTCAAATTCGACATTTTTTTAAAGCGCTCAAAAACACTGAAAAACGGCATACTATAAAATGGCGTCCGAGACCGTGTACTATAGCCCATGGTTTTTCTTCGATTTCGACATTTTTTCAAAACGCTCAAAAACGCCGAAAAACGCCATACTATAGCATGGCGTCTGAGACCGTGTACTATAGCCCATGGTTTTTCTTCAAATTCGACATTTTTTCAAAACGCTCAAAAACGCAAAAACGCCATACTATAGCATGGCGTCCGAGACCGTGTACTATAGCCCATGGTTTTTCTTCGATTTCGACATTTTTTCAAAACGCTCAAAAACGCTCCGAGACCGTGTACTATAGCCCATGGTTTTTCTTCAAATTCGACATTTTTTCAAAACGCTCAAACGCCAAAAAAAGCCATACTATAGCATGGCGTCCATGGTTTTTCTTCGATTTCGACATTTTTTCAAAACGCTCAAAAACGCTCCGAGACCGTGTACTATAGCCCATGGTTTTTCTTCAAATTCGACATTTTTTTCAAAACGCTGAAAAACGCCGAAAAAACGCCATACTATAGCATGGCGTCCGAGACCGTGTACTATAGCCCATGGTTTTTCTTCGATTTCGACATTTTTTCAAAACGCTCAAAAACGCTCCGAGACCGTGTACTATAGCCCATGGTTTTTCTTCAAATTCGACATTTTTTCAAACGCTCAAAAACGCTGAAAAACGCCATACTATAGCATGGCGTCCGAGACCGTGTACTATAGCCCATGGTTTTTCTTCGATTTCGACATTTTTTCAAAACGCTCAAAAACGCTCCGAGACCGTGTACTATAGCCCATGGTTTTTCTTCAAATTTGACATTTTTTCAAAACGCTCGAAAACGCCCAAAAAACGCCATACTATAGCATGGCGTCCGAGACCGTGTACTATAGCCCATGGTTTTTCTTCGATTTTGACATTTTTTCAAAACGCTCAAAAACGCTAGAGCCGTGTACTATAGCCCATGGTTTTTCTTCAAATTCGACATTTTTAAGAGCTGAAAAACGCTGAAAAACGCCATACTATAGCATGGCGTCCGAGACCGTGTACTATAGCCCATGGTTTTTCTTCAAATTTGACATTTTTTCAAAACGCTCAAAAACGCCGAAAAACGCCATACTATAGCATGGCGTCCGAGACCGTGTACTATAGCCCATGGTTTTTCTTCAAATTCGACATTTTTTCAAAACGCTCAAAAAGCCGAAAAACGCCATACTATAGCATGGCGTCCGAGACCGTGTACTATAGCCCATGGTTTTTCTTCAAATTCGACATTTTTTCGAGGCGCTGAAAAACGCTGAAAAACGCCATACTATAGCATGGCGTGCGAGACCGTGTACTATAGCCCATGGTTTTTCTTCAATTTCGATTTTTTTTCAAAACGCTCAAAAACGCTCCGAGACCGTGTACTATAGCCCATGGTTTTTCTTCGATTTCGACATTTTTTCAAAACGCTCAAAAACGCTCCGAGACCGTGTACTATAGCCCATGGTTTTTCTTCAAATTCGACATTTTTTCAAAACGCTCAAAAACGCCGAAAAACGCCATACTATAGCATGGCGTCCGAGACCGTGTACTATAGCCCATGGTTTTTCTTCGATTTCGACATTTTTTCAAAACGCTCAAAAACGCTCCGAGACCGTGTACTATAGCCCATGATTTTTCTTCAAATTCGACATTTTTTCAAAACGCTGAAAAACGCCATACTATAGCATGGCGTCCGAGACCGTGTACTATAGCCCATGGTTTTTCTTCGATTTCGACATTTTTTCAAACGCTCAAAAACGCTCCGAGACCGTGTACTATAGCCCATGGTTTTTCTTCAAATTCGACATTTTTTCAAAACGCTCAAAAAAGCCGAAAACGCCATACTATAGCATGGCGTGCGAGACCGTGTACTATAGCCCATGGTTTTTCTTCGATTTCGACATTTTTTCAAAACGCTCAAAAACGCTCCGAGACCGTGTACTATAGCCCATGGTTTTTCTTCAAATTCGACATTTTTTCAAAACGCTCGAAAACGCCAAAAAACGCCATACTATAGCATGGCGTCCGAGACCGTGTACTATAGCCCATGGTTTTTCTTCGATTTTGACATTTTTTCAAAACGCTCAAAAACGCTCCGAGACCGTGTACTATAGCCCATGGTTTTTCTTCAAATTCGACATTTTTTCAAAGAGCTGAAAAACGCTGAAAAACGCCATACTATAGCATGGCGTCCGAGACCGTGTACTATAGCCCATGGTTTTTCTTCAAATTTGACATTTTTTCAAAAAGCCGAAAAACGCCATACTATAGCATGGCGTCCGAGACCGTGTACTATAGCCCATGGTTTTTCTTCAAATTTGACATTTTTTCAAAACGCTCAAAAAGCCGAAAAACGCCATACTATAGCATGGCGTCCGAGACCGTGTACTATAGCCCATGGTTTTTCTTCGATTTTGACATTTTTTCAAAACGCTCAAAAACGCTCCGAGACCGTGTACTATAGCCCATGGTTTTTCTTCAAATTCGACATTTTTTCAAAGAGCTGAAAAACGCTGAAAAACGCCATACTATAGCATGGCGTCCGAGACCGTGTACTATAGCCCATGGTTTTTCTTCAAATTTGACATTTTTTCAAAACGCTCAAAAAGCCGAAAAACGCCATACTATAGCATGGCGTCCGAGACCGTGTACTATAGCCCATGGTTTTTCTTCGATTTCGACATTTTTTCAAAACGCTCAAAAACGCTCCGAGACCGTGTACTATAGCCCATGGTTTTTCTTCAATTCGACATTTTTTCAAAGCGCTGAAAAACGCCATACTATAGCATGGCGTCCGAGACCGTGTACTATAGCCCATGGTTTTTCTTCAATTTCGACATTTTTTCAAAACGCTCAAAAAAGCTCCGAGACCGTGTACTATAGCCCATGGTTTTTCTTCAATTTCGACATTTTTTCAAAACGCTCAAAAACGCTCCGAGACCGTGTACTATAGCCCATGGTTTTTCTTCAATTCGACATTTTTTCAAAGAGCTGAAAAACGCTGAAAAACGCCATACTATAGCATGGCGTCCGAGACCGTGTACTATAGCCCATGGTTTTTCTTCAAATTTGACATTTTTTCAAAACGCTCAAAAAGCCGAAAAACGCCATACTATAGCATGGCGTCCGAGACCGTGTACTATAGCCCATGGTTTTTCTTCAAATTTGACATTTTTTCAAAACGCTCAAAAAGCCGAAAAACGCCATACTATAGCATGGCGTCCGAGACCGTGTACTATAGCCCATGGTTTTTCTTCAAATTCGACATTTTTTCGAGGCGCTGAAAAACGCTGAAAAACGCCATACTATAGCATGGCGTGCGAGACCGTGTACTATAGCCCATGGTTTTTCTTCGATTTCGACATTTTTTCAAAACGCTCAAAAACGCTCCGAGACCGTGTACTATAGCCCATGATTTTTCTTCAAATTCGACATTTTTTCAAAACGCTGAAAAAGCATACTATAGCATGGCGTCCGAGACCGTGTACTATAGCCCATGGTTTTTCTTCGATTTCGACATTTTTTCAAAACGCTCAAAAACGCTCCGAGACCGTGTACTATAGCCCATGGTTTTTCTTCAAATTCGACATTTTTTCAAAACGCTCAAAAACGCCGAAAAACGCCATACTATAGCATGGCGTCCGAGACCGTGTACTATAGCCCATGGTTTTTCTTCGATTTTGACATTTTTTCAAAACGCTCAAAAACGCTCCGAGACCGTGTACTATAGCCCATGGTTTTTCTTCAAATTCGACATTTTTTCAAAACGCTGAAAAACGCCATACTATAGCATGGCGTCCGAGACCGTGTACTATAGCCCATGGTTTTTCTTCGATTTCGACATTTTTTCAAAACGCTCAAAAACGCTCCGAGACCGTGTACTATAGCCCATGGTTTTTCTTCAATTTCGATATTTTTTCAAAACGCTCAAAAACGCTCCGAGACCGTGTACTATAGCCCATGGTTTTTCTTCGATTTCGACATTTTTTCAAAACGCTCAAAAACGCTCCGAGACCGTGTACTATAGCCCATGGTTTTTCTTCAAATTCGACATTTTTTCAAAACGCTCAAAAACGCCGAAAAACGCCATACTATAGCATGGCGTCCGAGACCGTGTACTATAGCCCATGGTTTTTCTTCGATTTTGACATTTTTTCAAAACGCTCAAAAACGCTCCGAGACCGTGTACTATAGCCCATGGTTTTTCTTCAAATTCGACATTTTTTCAAAACGCTGAAAAACGCCATACTATAGCATGGCGTCCGAGGACCGTGTACTATAGCCCATGGTTTTTCTTCGATTTCGACATTTTTTCAAACGCGCTCAAAAACGCTCCGAGGACCGTGTACTATAGCCCATGGTTTTTCTTCAAATTCGACATTTTTTCAAAACGCTCAAAAAGCCGAAAAAACGCCATACTATAGCATGGCGTCCGAGACCGTGTACTATAGCCCATGGTTTTTCTTCGATTTCGACATTTTTTCAAAACGCTCAAAAACGCTCCGAGACCGTGTACTATAGCCCATGGTTTTTCTTCAAATTCGACATTTTTTCAAAACGCTCGAAAACGCCAAAAAACGCCATACTATAGCATGGCGTCCGAGACCGTGTACTATAGCCCATGGTTTTTCTTCGATTTTGACATTTTTTCAAAACGCTCAAAAACGCTCCGAGACCGTGTACTATAGCCCATGGTTTTTCTTCAAATTCGACATTTTTTCAAGAGCTGAAAAACGCTGAAAAACGCCATACTATAGCATGGCGTCCGAGACCGTGTACTATAGCCCATGGTTTTTCTTCAAATTTGACATTTTTTCAAAAAGCCGAAAAACGCCATACTATAGCATGGCGTCCGAGACCGTGTACTATAGCCCATGGTTTTTCTTCAAATTTGACATTTTTTCAAAACGCTCAAAAAGCCGAAAAACGCCATACTATAGCATGGCGTCCGAGACCGTGTACTATAGCCCATGGTTTTTCTTCGATTTCGACATTTTTTCAAAACGCTCAAAAACGCTCCGAGACCGTGTACTATAGCCCATGGTTTTTCTTCAAATTCGACATTTTTTCAAAGAGCTGAAAAACGCTGAAAAACGCCATACTATAGCATGGCGTCCGAGACCGTGTACTATAGCCCATGGTTTTTCTTCAAATTTGACATTTTTTCAAAACGCTCAAAAACGCCGAAAACGCCATTCTATAGCATGGCGTCCGAGACCGTGTACTATAGCCCATGGTTTTTCTTCGATTTCGACATTTTTTCAAAACGCTCAAAAACGCTCCGAGACCGTGTACTATAGCCCATGGTTTTTCTTCAAATTCGACATTTTTTCAAAGCGCTGAAAAACGCCATACTATAGCATGGCGTCCGAGACCGTGTACTATAGCCCATGGTTTTTCTTCAATTTCGACATTTTTTCAAAACGCTCAAAAAAGCTCCGAGACCGTGTACTATAGCCCATGGTTTTTCTTCAATTTCGACATTTTTTCAAAACGCTCAAAAAAGCTGAGACCGTGTACTATAGCCCATGGTTTTTCTTCAAATTCGACATTTTTTCAAAGAGCTGAAAAACGCTGAAAAACGCCATACTATAGCATGGCGTCCGAGACCGTGTACTATAGCCCATGGTTTTTCTTCAAATTTGACATTTTTTCAAAACGCTCAAAAAGCCGAAAAACGCCATACTATAGCATGGCGTCCGAGACCGTGTACTATAGCCCATGGTTTTTCTTCAAATTTGACATTTTTTCAAAACGCTCAAAAAGCCGAAAAACGCCATACTATAGCATGGCGTCCGAGACCGTGTACTATAGCCCATGGTTTTTCTTCAAATTCGACAGTTTTTCGAGGCGCTGAAAAACGCTGAAAAACGCCATACTATAGCATGGCGTGCGAGACCGTGTACTATAGCCCATGGTTTTTCTTCGATTTCGACATTTTTTCAAAACGCTCAAAAACGCTCCGAGACCGTGTACTATAGCCCATGGTTTTTCTTCAAATTCGACATTTTTTCAAAACGCTGAAAAACGCCATACTATAGCATGGCGTCCGAGACCGTGTACTATAGCCCATGGTTTTTCTTCGATTTCGACATTTTTTCAAAACGCTCAAAAACGCTCCGAGACCGTGTACTATAGCCCATGGTTTTTCTTCAAATTCGACATTTTTTCAAAACGCTCAAAAACGCCGAAAAACGCCATACTATAGCATGGCGTCCGAGACCGTGTACTATAGCCCATGGTTTTTCTTCGATTTTGACATTTTTTCAAAACGCTCAAAAACGCTCCGAGACCGTGTACTATAGCCCATGGTTTTTCTTCAAATTCGACATTTTTTCAAAACGCTGAAAAACGCCATACTATAGCATGGCGTCCGAGACCGTGTACTATAGCCCATGGTTTTTCTTCGATTTTGACATTTTTTCAAAACGCTCAAAAACGCTCCGAGACCGTGTACTATAGCCCATGGTTTTTCTTCAAATTCGACATTTTTTCAAAACGCTGAAAAACGCCATACTATAGCATGGCGTCCGAGACCGTGTACTATAGCCCATGGTTTTTCTTCGATTTCGACATTTTTTCAAAACGCTCAAAAACGCTCCGAGACCGTGTACTATAGCCCATGGTTTTTCTTCAATTCGACATTTTTTCAAAACGCTCAAAAACGCGGAAAAACGCCATACTATAGCATGGCGTGCGAGACCGTGTACTATAGCCATGGTTTTTCTTCGATTTTGACATTTTTTCAAAACGCTCAAAAACGCTCCGAGACCGTGTACTATAGCCCATGGTTTTTCTTCAAATTCGACATTTTTTCAAAGAGCTGAAAAAACGCTGAAAAAACGCCATACTATAGCATGGCGTCCGAGACCGTGTACTATAGCCCATGGTTTTTCTTCAAATTTGACATTTTTCATCAACGCTCAAAAAGCCGAAAAAACGCCATACTATAGCATGGCTGTCCGAGACCGTGTACTATAGCCCATGGTTTTTTCTTCAAATTAGACATTTTTTCAAAACGCTCAAAAAGCCGAAACAAGCCATACTATAGCATGGCGTCCGAGACCGTGTACTATAGCCCATGGTTTTTCTTCAAATTCGACATTTTTTCGAGGCGCTGAAAAACGCTGAAAAACGCCATACTATAGCATGGCGTGCGAGACCGTGTACTATAGCCCATGGTTTTTCTTCAATTTCGATTTTTTTCAAAACGCTCAAAAACGCTCCGAGACCATGTACTATAGCCCATGGTTTTTCTTCGATTTCGACATTTTTTCAAAACGCTCAAAAACGCTCCGAGACCGTGTACTATAGCCCATGGTTTTTCTTCAAATTCGACATTTTTTCAAAACGCTCAAAAACGCCGAAAAACGCCATACTATAGCATGGCGTCCGAGACCGTGTACTATAGCCCATGGTTTTTCTTCGATTTGACATTTTCAAAACGCTCAAAACGCTCCGAGACCGTGTACTATAGCCCATGATTTTTCTTCTTCAAATTCGACTTTTTTCAAAAACGCTGAAAACGCCATACTATAGCATGGCGTCCGAGACCGTGTACTATAGCCCATGGTTTTTCTTCGATTTCGACATTTTTTCAAAACGCTCAAAAACGCTCCGAGACCGTGTACTATAGCCCATGGTTTTTCTTCAAATTCGACATTTTTTCAAAACGCTCAAAAAAGCCGTAAAACGCCATACTATAGCATGGCGTGCGAGGACCGTGTACTATAGCCCATGGTTTTTCTTCAAATTCG
>CM076987.1:1260197-1348532 GCA_039105355.1 Benthosema pterotum | reverse complement strand
TGCTGTGCAAGACCGTAAGGCTATTGCCTTGCATTTTTGCCAGATTTTGTAATTTTTTTTTGTATTTTTTCGAAAAACTCAAAACGATGAAAAACGGTAAGGCTATAGCCTTTGCGTTTTTTCAAAATTTCGACATTTTTCTAAAATGCTCAAAAATGGCCCAAAATGATAAAAACGGCATGCTGAGTCAAGACCGTAAGGCTATAGCCTTGCGTTTTTGCAAGTTTTCGTCATTTTTCGCAATCGCTCAAAAATCATGAAAAACGGTAAGGCATAGCCTTGCGTTTTTTCAAAATTTCGACATTTTTCTAAAATGCTCAAAAATGCCCAAAATGATGAAAAACGGCATGCTGAGCAAGACCGTAAGGCTATAGCCTTGCGTTTTTTGCCAGTTTTCATCATTTTTCGAAATCGCTCAAAATCATGAAAAACGGTAAGGCTATAGCCTTTGCGTTTTTTCAAAATTTCGACATTTTTCGAAAATGCTCAAAAATGCCCAAAATGATGAAAAACGGCATGCTGAGCAAGACCGTAAGGCTATAGCCTTGCGTTTTTTGCCAGTTTTCGTCATTTTTCGAAAATCGCTCAAAATCATGAAAAACGGTAAGGCTATAGCCTTTGCGTTTTTTCAAAATTTCGACATTTTTCGAAAATGCTCAAAAATGCCCAAAATGATGAAAAACGGCATGCTGTGCAAGACTGTAAGGCTATAGCCTTGCGTTTTTTCCAGTTTTCGTCATTTTTCGAAATCGCTCAAAATCATGAAAAACGGTAAGGCTATAGCCTTTGCGTTTTTTCAAAATTTCGACATTTTTCGAAAATGCTCAAAAATGCCCAAAATAATGAAAAACGGCATGCTGTGCAAGACCGTAAGGCTATAGCCTTGCGTTTTTGCCAGATTTTGTCATTTTTTTTAATTTTTCGAAAAACCTCAAAACGATGAAAAACGGTAAGGCTATAGCCTTTGCGTTTTTTCAAAATTTCGACATTTTTCGAAAATGCTCAAAAATGCCCAAAATGATGAAAAACGGCATGCTGAGCAAGACCGTAAGGCTATAGCCTTGCGTTTTTGCCAGTTTCGTCATTTTTTTTTCATTTTTCGAAATCGCTCAAATATGAAAAACGGTAAGGCTATAGCCTTTGCGTTTTTTCAAAATTTCGACATTTTTCTAAAATGCTCAAAAATGCCCAAAATGATGAGAAACGGCATGCTGTGCAAGACCGTAAGGCTATAGCCTTGCGTTTTTGCCAGTTTTCGTCATTTTTCGAAATCGCTCAAAATCATGAAAAACGGTAAGGCTATAGCCTTTGCGTTTTTTTTCAAAATTTCGACATTTTTCGAAAATGCTCAAAAATGCCCAAAATGATGAAAAACGGCATGCTGAGCAAGACCGTAAGGCTATAGCCTTGCGTTTTTGCCAGTTTTCGTCATTTTTCGAAATTGCTCAAAATCATGAAAAACGGTAAGGCTATAGCCTTTGCGTTTTTTCAAAATTTCGACATTTTTCGAAAATGCTCAAAAATGCCCAAAATGATGAAAAACGGCATGCTGAGCAAGACCGTAAGGCTATAGCCTTGCGTTTTTGCCAGTTTTCGTCATTTTTTAAATCGCTCAAAATCATGAAAAACGGTAAGGCTATAGCCTTTGCGTTTTTTCAAAATTTCGACATTTTTCGAAAATGCTCAAAAATGCCCAAAATGATGAAAAACGGCATGCTGAGCAAGACCGTAAGGCTATAGCCTTGCGTTTTTGCCAGTTTTTCGTCATTTTTTTTCGAAATCGCTCAAAATCATGAAAAACGGTAAGGCTATAGCCTTTGCGTTTTTTTCAAAATTTCGACATTTTTCGAAAATGCTCAAAAATGCCCAAAATGATGAAAAACGGCATGCTGTGCAAGACTGTAAGGCTATAGCCTTGCGTTTTTGCCAGTTTTCGTCATTTTTCGAAATCGCTCAAAATCATGAAAAACGGTAAGGCTATAGCCTTTGCGTTTTTTCAAAATTTCGACATTTTTCGAAAATGCTCAAAAATGCCCAAAATGATGAAAAACGGCATGCTGAGCAAGACCGTAAGGCTATAGCCTTGCGTTTTTGCCAGTTTTCGTCATTTTTCGAAATCGCTCAAAATCATGAAAAACGGTAAGGCTATAGCCTTTGCGTTTTTTCAAAATTTCGACATTTTTTCGAAAATGCTCAAAAATGCCCAAAATGATGAAAAACGGCATGCTGTGCAAGACCGTAAGGCTATAGCCTTGCGTTTTTGCCAGATTTTGTCATTTTTTGTCATTTTTCGAAAAACCTCAAAACGATGAAAAACGGTAAGGCTATAGCCTTTGTGTTTTTTTCAAAATTTCGACATTTTTCGAAAATGCTCAAAAATGCCCAAAATGATGAAAAACGGCATGCTGAGCAAGACCGTAAGGCTATAGCCTTGCGTTTTTGCCAGTTTTCGTCATTTTTCGAAATCGCTCAAAATCATGAAAAACGGTAAGGCTATAGCCTTTGCGTTTTTTCAAAATTTCGACATTTTTCGAAAATGCTCAAAAATGCCCCAAATGATGAAAAACGGCATGCTGTGCAAGACCGTAATGCTATATCCTTGCGTTTTTGCCAGATTTTGTCATTTTTTGTAATTTTTCGAAAAACCTCAAAACGATGAAAAACGGTAAGGCTATAGCCTTTGCGTTTTTTTCAAAATTTCGACATTTTTCGAAAATGCTCAAAAATGCCCAAAATGATGAAAAACGGCATGCTGAGCAAGACCGTAAGGCTATAGCCTTGCGTTTTTGCCAGTTTTCGTCATTTTTTTGAAATCGCTCAAAATCATGAAAAACGGTAAGGCTATAGCCTTTGCGTTTTTTCAAAATTTCGACATTTTTCGAAAATGCTCAAAAATGCCCAAAATGATGAAAAACGGCATGCTGAGCAAGACCATAAGGCTATAGCCTTGCGTTTTTGCCAGTTTTCGTCATTTTTCGAAATCGCTCAAAATCATGAAAAACGGTAAGGCTATAGCCTTTGCGTTTTTTTCAAAATTTCGACATTTTTCGAAAATGCTCAAAAATGCCCAAAATGATGAAAAACGGCATGCTGAGCAAGACCGTAAGGCTATAGCCTTGCGTTTTTGCCAGTTTTCACCATTTTTCGAAATCGCTCAAAATCATGAAAAACGGTAAGGCTATAGCCTTTGCGTTTTTTTCAAAATTTCGACATTTTTCGAAAATGCTCAAAAATGCCCAAAATGATGAAAAACGGCATGCTGAGCAAGACCGTAAGGCTATAGCCTTGCGTTTTTCCAGTTTTCGTCATTTTTCGAAATCGCTCAAAATCATGAAAAACGGTAAGGCTATAGCCTTTGCGTTTTTTCAAAATTTCGACATTTTTCGAAAATGCTCAAAAATGCCCAAAATGATGAAAAACGGCATGCTGAGCAAGACCGTAAGGCTATAGCCTTGCGTTTTTTCCAGTTTTCGTCATTTTTCGAAAATCGCTCAAAATCATGAAAAACGGTAAGGCTATAGCCTTTGCGTTTTTTCAAAATTTCGACATTTTTCGAAAATGCTCAAAAATGCCCAAAATGATGAAAAACGGCATGCTGAGCAAGACCGTAAGGCTATAGCCTTGCGTTTTTGCCAGTTTTCGTCATTTTTTTAAATCGCTCAAAATCATGAAAAACGGTAAGGCTATAGCCTTTGCGTTTTTTCAAAATTTCGACATTTTTTGAAAATGCTCAAAAATGCCCAAAATGATGAAAAACGGCATGCTGTGCAAGACCGTAAGGCTATAGCCTTGCGTTTTTGCCAGTTTTCGTCATTTTTCGAAATCGCTCAAAATCATGAAAAACGGTAAGGCTATAGCCTTTGCGTTTTTTCAAAATTTCGACATTTTTCGAAAATGCTCAAAAATGCCCAAAATGATGAAAAACGGCATGCTGAGCAAGACAGTAAGGCTATAGCCTTGCGTTTTTGCCAGTTTTCGTCATTTTTTGAAATCGCTCAAAATCATGAAAAACGGTAAGGCTATAGCCTTTGCGTTTTTTCAAAATTTCGACATTTTTCGAAAATGCTCAAAAATGCCCAAAATGATGAAAAACGGCATGCTGAGCAAGACCGTAAGGCTATAGCCTTGCGTTTTTTCCAGTTTTCGTCATTTTTCGAAATCGCTCAAAATCATGAAAAACGGTAAGGCTATAGCCTTTGCGTTTTTTCAAAATTTCGACATTTTTCGAAAATGCTCAAAAATGCCCAAAATAATGAAAAAACGGCATGCTGAGCAAGACCGTAAGGCTATAGCCTTGCGTTTTTGCCAGTTTTCGTCATTTTTCGAAATCGCTCAAAATCATGAAAAACGGTAAGGCTATAGCCTTGCGCTTTTTTCAAAATTTCGACATTTTTCGAAAATGCTCAAAAATGCCCAAAATGATGAAAAACGGCATGCTGTGCAAGACCGTAAGGCTATTGCCTTGCATTTTTGCCAGATTTTGTCATTTTTTTGTAATTTTTCGAAAAACCTCAAAACGATGAAAAACGGTAAGGCTATAGCCTTTGCGTTTTTTCAAAATTTCGACATTTTTCGAAAATGCTCAAAAATGCCCAAAATGATGAAAAACGGCATGCTGTGCAAGACCGTAAGGCTATAGCCTTGCGTTTTTGCCAGTTTTCGTCATTTTTCGAAATCGCTCAAAATCATGAAAAACGGTAAGGCTATAGCCTTTGCGTTTTTTCAAAATTTCGACATTTTTCGAAAATGCTCAAAAATGCCCAAAATGATGAAAAACGGCATGCTGAGCAAGACCGTAAGGCTATAGCCTTGCGTTTTTGCCAGTTTTCGTCATTTTTTTAAATCGCTCAAAATCATGAAAAACGGTAAGGCTATAGCCTTTGCGTTTTTTTCAAAATTTCGACATTTTTCGAAAATGCTCAAAAATGCCCAAAATGATGAAAAACGGCATGCTGAGCAAGACCGTAAGGCTACAGCCTTGCGTTTTTGCCAGTTTTCGTCATTTTTCGAAATCGCTCAAAATCATGAAAAACGGTAAGGCTATAGCCTTTGCGTTTTTTTCAAAATTTCGACATTTTTCGAAAATGCTCAAAAATGCCCAAAATGATGAAAAACGGCATGCTGAGCAAGACCGTAAGGCTATAGCCTTGCGTTTTTGCCAGTTTTCATCATTTTTCGAAATCGCTCAAAATCATGAAAAACGGTAAGGCTATAGCCTTTGCGTTTTTTTCAAAATTTCGACATTTTTCGAAAATGCTCAAAAATGCCCAAAATGATGAAAAACGGCATGCTGAGCAAGACCGTAAGGCTATAGCCTTGCGTTTTCTGCCAGTTTTCATCATTTTTCGAAATCGCTCAAAATCATGAAAAACGGTAAGGCTATAGCCTTTGCGTTTTTTTCAAAATTCGACATTTTTCGAAAATGCTCAAAAATGCCCAAAATGATGAAAACGGCATGCTGAGCAAGACCGTAAGGCTATAGCCTTGCATTTTTTCCAGTTTTCGTCATTTTTCGAAATCGCTCAAAATCATGAAAAACGGTAAGGCTATAGCCTTTGCGTTTTTTCAAAATTTCGACATTTTTCGAAAATGCTCAAAAATGCCCAAAATGATGAAAAACGGCATGCTGTGCAAGACCGTAAGGCTATAGCCTTGCGTTTTTGCCAGATTTTGTCATTTTTTGTAATTTTTCGAAAAACCTCAAAACGATGAAAAACGGTAAGGCTATAGCCTTTGCGTTTTTTCAAAATTTCGACATTTTTCGAAAATGCTCAAAAATGCCCAAAATGATGAAAAACGGCATGCTGAGCAAGACCGTAAGGCTATAGCCTTGCGTTTTTGCCAGTTTTCGTCATTTTTTAAATCGCTCAAAATCATGAAAAACGGTAAGGCTATAGCCTTTGCGTTTTTTCAAAATTTCGACATTTTTCGAAAATGCTCAAAAATGCCCAAAATGATGAAAAACGGCATGCTGAGCAAGACCGTAAGGCTATAGCCTTGCGTTTTTGCCAGTTTTCGTCATTTTTCGAAATCGCTCAAAATCATGAAAAACGGTAAGGCTATAGCCTTTGCGTTTTTTTCAAAATTTCGACATTTTTCGAAAATGCTCAAAAATGCCCAAAATGATGAAAAACGGCATGCTGAGCAAGACCGTAAGGCTATAGCCTTGCGTTTTCTGCCAGTTTTCATCATTTTTCGAAATCGCTCAAAATCATGAAAAACGGTAAGGCTATAGCCTTTGCGTTTTTTCAAAATTTCGACATTTTTCGAAAATGCTCAAAAATGCCCAAAATGATGAAAAACGGCATGCTGAGCAAGACCGTAAGGCTATAGCCTTGCATTTTTCCAGTTTTCGTCATTTTTCGAAATCGCTCAAAATCATGAAAAACGGTAAGGCTATAGCCTTTGCGTTTTTTCAAAATTTCGACATTTTTCGAAAATGCTCAAAAATGCCCAAAATGATGAAAAACGTTATGCTGTGCACGACCGTAATGCTATAGCCTTGCGTTTTTGCCAGATTTTGTCATTTTTTGTAATTTTTCGAAAAACCTCAAAACGATGAAAAACGGTAAGGCTATAGCCTTTGCGTTTTTTCAAAATTTCGACATTTTTCGAAAATGCTCAAAAATGCCCGAAATGATGAAAAACGTTATGCTGTGCAAGACCGTAATGCTATAGCCTTGCGTTTTTGCCAGATTTTGTCATTTTTTGTAATTTTTCGAAAAACCTCAAAACGATGAAAAACGGTAAGGCTATAGCCTTTGCGTTTTTTCAAAATTTCGACATTTTTCGAAAATGCTCAAAAATGCCCAAAATGATGAAAAACGGCATGCTGAGCAAGACCGTAAGGCTATAGCCTTGCGTTTTTGCCAGTTTTCGTCATTTTTCGAAATCGCTCAAAATCATGAAAAACGGTAAGGCTATAGCCTTTGCGTTTTTTCAAAATTTCGACATTTTTTGAAAATGCTCAAAAATGCCCAAAATGATGAAAAACGGCATGCTGTGCAAGACCGTAAGGCTATAGCCTTGCGTTTTTGCCTGTTTTCGTCATTTTTCGAAATCGCTCAAAATCATGAAAAACGGTAAGGCTATAGCCTTTGCGTTTTTTCAAAATTTCGACATTTTTCGAAAATGCTCAAAAATGCCCAAAATGATGAAAAACGTTATGCTGTGCAAGACCGTAATGCTATAGCCTTGCGTTTTTGCCAGATTTTGTCATTTTTTGTAATTTTTCGAAAAACCTCAAAACGATGAAAAACGGTAAGGCTATAGCCTTTGCGTTTTTTTCAAAATTTCGACATTTTTCGAAAATGCTCAAAAATGCCCAAAATGATGAAAAACGGCATGCTGTGCAAGACCGTAAGGCTATAGCCTTGCGTTTTTGCCAGTTTTCGTCATTTTTCGAAATCGCTCAAAATCATGAAAAACGGTAAGGCTATAGCCTTTGCATTTTCTCAAAATTTCGACATTTTTTGAAAATGCTCAAAAATGCCCAAAATGATGAAAAACGGCATGCTGTGCAAGACCGTAAGGCTATAGCCTTGCGTTTTTGCCTGTTTTCGTCATTTTTCGAAATCGCTCAAAATCATGAAAAACGGTAAGGCTATAGCCTTTGCGTTTTTTCAAATTTTGACATTTTTCGAAAATGCTCAAAAATGCCCAAAATGATAAAAAACGGCATGCTGTGCAAGACCGTAAGGCTATAGCCTTGCGTTTTTGCCAGTTTTCGTCATTTTTCGAAATCGCTCAAAGTCATGAAAAACGGTAAGGCTATAGCCTTTGCGTTTTTCAAAATTTCGACATTTTTCGAAAATGCTCAAAAATGCCCAAAATGATGAAAAACGGCATGCTGTGCAAGACCGTAAGGCTATAGCCTTGCGTTTTTTCCAGTTTTCGTCATTTTTCGAAATCGCTCAAAATCATGAAAAATGGTAAGGCTATAGCCTTTGCGTTTTTTCAAAATTTCGACATTTTTCGAAAATGCTCAAAAATGCCCAAAATGATGAAAAACGGCATGCTGAGCAAGACCGTAAGGCTATAGCCTTGCGTTTTTGCCAGTTTTCGTCATTTTTCGAAATCGCTCAAAATCATGAAAAACGGTAAGGCTATCCACCTTTTTCCCCGCCAAAGTGATGGGGAAAAAGTTGTGTGTGCGACCCATCCGGTGGGAGTGCCGTGGGAAGTAGCGTCACAGTGTTTACATGCTCGCATGGGCGGACACTCTTGTCGCATGGCATCCCACTGTCCCACCCACATTCACAATAAGGAGTAAATATCCACATAGCCGTGCAATGATTGATTGGTTTAAGTATATTACAGTTTGCAGATTGGGTATATTTGACCTGAACCCACACCTCGGAATGCTTCCATTGTTTCTCGCTTCATAGATGGTAAAGAGCTCGGGAAAAGTCAGAGCCATATCAGCATATAGTATAGACAAAGATACGCAAACTCCGTTCACTTGATGGGGTCAGTCCAATGGCGGATCTTCTGCATAGGCCTACACTTCTACTGAGAATGGGGACAACAAATAGGGACAAATCCTGTACCGGAGGTAGGCGGTGCAATGGACACAGGCAGCAGCCTAACTTTAAAGATCTTAAATCCCTTTATTCACAACATAATCATTACGAAGACTTTAGTTGTTACTGTTCAAACGTACGTTAAAACAGTTAACATGGTGTACGCATGCCTAAAATAGTTCTTATTTGCACCGCTCTCGTTGAAAACATTGCATCCAGGTTGTCCCTCTTTCAGGCTGCATGAACAGCGCTCGAGCGCTTACTTTCTGACTCCCTTAATGTCGCAACTCCTCTCCCAAATGGCTTTAGAGTGTGCGCAGCGCACAGCTGGAGAGGTTTTTTCCTCGGATGGTTCTGTTATTGGTGATTGGTTGTCAGTGCAGAAGGGAGCGCTGGGCTGTGTTTTGGACCGAAAACCTCAATAAAACCATTCCTAAACCTAACTTTAATTATTGAACATGTAAAGTCTGCGGTTGTTGGGGGAAAAAAATAATGTGGCAAGAGCAGGATTTGAACCCACGAAGCATAGATGCACAGGTTTCAAGCCTGCGCAGCAGTCCACTAGACTAACGAGACTCTGTTGTCATTGGCATCACATCGGCATTACAACAAACATCATTTGAGCCAGCACTTGTGGGAGGGGATCATAGGAGGGGACAAGGGGGAAGCCTGTCCCCATGAAGGCGAGGCTTCCCTCCTCGACTCCTCCCGCGACCCCTCCCCTGTTTGCAACAGGATCTGCCGCACACACAATCACAATGCATTATGGGCCATAATCAAAAGGTGGATAGCCTTTGCATTTTCTCAAAATTTCGACATTTTTTAAAAGAAAATGCTCAAAAATGCCCAAAATGATGAAAAACGGCATGCTGTGCAAGACCGTAAGGCTATAGCCTTGCGTTTTTGCCTGTTTTCGTCATTTTTCGAAATCGCTCAAAATCATGAAAAACGGTAAGGCTATAGCCTTTGCGTTTTTTCAAAATTTCGACATTTTTCGAAAATGCTCAAAAATGCCCAAAATGATGAAAAACGTTATGCTGTGCAAGACCGTAATGCTATAGCCTTGCGTTTTTGCCAGATTTTGTCATTTTTTGTAATTTTTCGAAAAACCTCAAAACGATGAAAAACGGTAAGGCTATATAGCCTTTGCGTTTTTTCAAAATTTCGACATTTTTCGAAAATGCTCAAAAATGCCCAAAATGATGAAAAACGACATGCTGAGCAAGACCGTAAGGCTATAGCCTTGCGTTTTTGCCATATTTTGTCATTTTTTGTAATTTTTCGAAAAACCTCAAAACGATGAAAAACGGTAAGGCTATAGCCTTTGCGTTTTTTCAAAATTTCGACATTTTTCGAAAATGCTCAAAAATGCCCAAAATGATGAGAAACGGCATGCTGTGCAAGACCGTAAGGCTATAGCCTTGCGTTTTGGCCAGTTTTCGTCAGTTTTCGAAGGCTATAGCCTTACGGTCTTGCACAGCATGCCGTTTTTCATCATTTTGAGCATTTTTGAGCATTTTCGAAAAATGTCGAAATTTTGAAAAAAGCGTAAGGCTATAGCCTTACCGTTTTTCATAGTTTTGAGCGATTTCGAAAAATGACGAAAATGGCCAAACGCAAGGCTATAGCCTGACGGTCTTGCACAGCATGCCATTTTTTATCATTTTGAGCATTTTTGAGCATTTCCAAAAAATGTTGAAATTTTGAAAAAAGCGTAAGGCTATAGCCTTACCGTTTTTCATGATTTTGAGTGATTTCAAAAAATGACGAAAACTGGCAAAAACGCAAGGCTATAGCCTGATGGTCTTGCAAATTATGCCGTTTTTCATCATTTTGAGCATTTTTGAGCATTTTCGAAAAATGTTGAAATTATGAAAAAAGCGTAAGGCTATATCCTTAGTGACACTTCCAAAATGCACTAGAATGTGCTAGATGCTCGCCTGGAACATACAGATCAAAATGACCATTAATCTTCTACATTCTCTAGTTGTGTAGACTAAGTTGGGCTAATTCACATGATGAATATTTTAACTCTTGAGGGTGTAAAAGTGAAACCAAATGGACCCGCAAGGGTCCATTTGGTTTCATTTTTACGCTCTCAAAGAGTTACATCTGGTTAACCAGCAAAGGCAAAATCGTCCCGCTGCGAAAATATGTGCCAATCCGCCCCTGGATAAACCCCCTGCTCTCATTTCACCCTGAAGTCCCCCTGCTCTCCATTTCACCCTGAGGACCCCCTCCCTCCAATGCAGTTTGCATTGCTGCAGGTTGCCTTTATACTAATGAGCTTATTTTAGTAACTCCAAACTTTTTCTTTTCCACACATCACATCAAACCAAACACTATGCAGTGTTTTTTAACCTTTTTGATCCCAGGGCCCACTATTTATTCAGCACTTGAGAGCCACGGAGGACCACCATTTGATGACATTTTAGCCCCACAGACCCCAAAGCTAAAGATTTATTTTTGCTTTTGTCCACAAAATTCCAGGCTGGATTTGAGGAAACCAAACAGTCCAGCATACAGATCATAAATGACCATTAATCTTCTACATCCTCTAGTTGTGTAGACTTGAGATAATTCACATGATGAATATTTAACTCTTGAGAGTGTAAACATGAAACAAAATGGACCTAGGATTCCACTTGGTTTCATTTTTATACTCTCAAAAAGTTATATCTGGTGTACCAACTTTCCATCATTTAGCCTGGGGACCACCTGGATCCCTCTCAAGGACCACTAGTGGTCCCTGGTTGAAAACCACTGCTCTACAGGATAAACAGTCCCAGATCATTTCACACCAGAGGACAATGCCTGCAAGTGGCAACAGACAACAGCCAATGGTCTTGTCCCAGTTTGGTTCACCTACAGAGTTTTCACCAAGCCTGAACAGAAAACCTCCCAGGAAATGAAGGGAGAAGACGAAAATGATTAAGGATTCCCGGGAAGAGGTCAAAGAGTTCATGATGAAAAAGCAAAGCAGAAAAATATCATACATCCTTTTCAGACATCTTCTTCCTTATTAGAGAGTGACAGCTGATTTTGTACTAATGCATCAGACAAATGACTTTTAATAAGACTTGTCAGTTGATCTCAAATCAAATATCAAATTATCCATATACAGTAGATTATCGAATTGTTTTCTGCCCATGTTACAAATATGCTAATTATCAAATTATATATGCTCAAGATATATTGCAGAATTGCATTCTATAGGGAAGAATACACAGAGATTACCTGAGAAAAGTTTGGTAAATCAAATTTCCCAAACTATCAAAACTGTCAAATTGCTATAGGGTTTTCCCTGTTATTTCCACCCATGTCAAATATGCAAATTATCTTATTAATTATACAAAATACAAAAATGGCCATTACAGAAATGGAGTCTACAGGACTAAATAACAATCAACTGAGAAAAGTTGGGTAAACAATTTAATCAAATTGTTACAGGAATTGACATGGTGAATTCTAGCAAAAATTGCCAAAAAGACATTTTTTTGGTAGGGTCATACCTGACAGGCAATTTTCAAAACTTTCCCCTCAGACAATTCCAGGCAACTTTTTGTATGTTATTCTGGGCATATTAAAGATTCAAAATCAGTTGAGTTTTTTTTAGTTGCAATTAGTCCAAGGTCAAATGACATTATTACTGGACTGAAACAATCTAATTATACATACACATCAACATATCAAATTAATTCCACCTATGTGTCAAATATACTAATTGTCATTAATTATGCACAATACAAAAATGTACTGTACATTGGAGAAATTGAATCTACAAGATACATACTGATTAACCGAGCGGAGTATGATAAACCCGTTTAACAAATTGTTATAGGATTTTTCCTGTCATTTCCGCCCATGTGTGAATATGCTGATAAATTCAATAATTATGCACAATACACAAATATACATTGCAGAACTGGATTCTACAGCATGAAATACATATGGAACAACTGAGAAATGTTTGGTAAACCATTCAATCAAATTGTTATATGGTTTAGCATGGTGAAATTTAGCAGAAATGGACAAAAAAACGTTTTTGTAGTCTCATACTTTAGAGGCTATTTTCACAACTTTCCCCCCAGACAATTCCAGGCAACTTTTTTGTATGTTATTCTGGGCATATTAAAGATTCAAAATCAGCTGAGTTAGTTTTTTTTTTTTTGCAATTACTTGCAGGTTGACCCCTTTTTTCCCATATAATGCCTGTACTATTCATCCAGCACACAGTACATGACTTTAAAAACAGGCAAAAAACAGGTTTATTTATCTTAATACTAAGATAAATACCTGCATAGAATAAAGACAACCTGCAGCAATGCAAACTGTGTGAGGGGAGGGGGTCCTCAGGGTGAAATGGTCTTTTATTTTTATGAAATAAAAGTAGTGTTTTTGGTGGTACAATGCCATAGCTATTGATGTAAGATTTTAAGTAATTTTGTATATCAAGAAAAATCACACCCGTGTGAAATGAAGTGCTGCGTGTGTGGCTACAGTATACTAAAACACACTTCGTCCCATTGTGCTTGTTTCTCTGAACATGGCAACATCAACAATACACACTTCGTCCCATTGTGCTTGTTTCTCTGAACATGGCAACATCAACATGACTCCACGCATGCAGGCAGGGACAGACAACAGCATGCAGGGACAGACAACGCATGCAGGCAGGGACAGACAGACAGACAGACAGACAGACAGACAGACAGACAGACAGACAGACAGACAGACAGACAGACGCACATCTTGTACATAGTCTAAGGGAAGTGCTTGGCAGCACTTCAAAAACATGGAAAATGAATAGTTCTTAGTTCATGAGCTATTTTTTATTTATTTATTATTATTATAATTGTCCAAACAAATGTACCTTTAGTTGAGCCAGGCATTAAAATTAACAATTGATGAAAACAAGGTGGTCTAATCATTTCTCCATGACTGTATATGAGTCACAGGGATCATGGTAGATTGGTGCCCACTGTGTTTTGGTGTGGAATTCTCCTTTAAACAGGGTCTGTAGACCAATATGCATGTCCAACTGGGGTGGAATTCTCCTTTAAACAGGGTCTGTAGACCAATATGCATGTCCAACTGGGGTGGAATTCTCCTTTAAACAGGGTCTGTAGACCAATATGCATGTCCAACTGGGGTGGAATTCTCCTTTAAACAGGGTCTGTAGACCAATATGCATGTCCAACTGGGGGACCTTGAAATGAAACATTCTACCTGGAAATAGTTTAGAGTAAATATAAAAACTTAAAAATCATCAATATTGTGATAATGGCTGACAAGATAGTGGTATAATATTTGCCCCATCTCATATTGCATTATTAAAGGACCACTTCAACGTATCTTCATAACAGGTCCTCACTAATGTACAAGATAAAATACCACCATTTATTTTTCTACTCAGTCTGTGTCTCACAGGAGGGCTGTGGACAGCTCAGAAACTTCTTCCAATGACATCATTCTGCAGATTTCTTTTAAACAATGCGTTTGAAAAAATATTTATATTATCGGGAGAACGATGGCTGCCTTTACCGTTTGTAAACATGAAACCAAATGGATCCGCAAGGGTCCATTTGGTAAACATGACATAGTACTCTCAAGAGTTAGAATCATGTGAATTATCCAAAGAGAGAGAATGTAGAAGATTAATGGTCATTTTGATCTGTATGTTGGACTGTTTGGTTTCCCAAATCCAGCCTGGAATTGTGGACAAATGCAGTATAAATTTTAGTTTTTGGGTCTGAGGCTAAAATGTCAAACTGTGGTCCTCTGTGGCTTAAGCTCTGAACAGTGGGCCCTGGCATCAAGGTTGAAAAGCTCCGCTTTAACTAGGGAGTACAAACCATAAAGAACTCAGTGGGGTTTTAAACTCTTGAGAACGTAAAAATGAAACCAAATGGACCCTTGCGGGTCCATTTGGTTTCATGTTTACACTCTCAAGAGTTAAAATATTCATCATGTGAATTAACCAAGTCTACACAACTAGAAGATGGACAAACGTAAAAGAAATCTTTAGTTTTGGGGTCTGTGGGGCTAAAGTGTTCTCAAATGGTGGGCCATGGCTCAAATGCGGAATAAATGGTGGGCCCTGGGATCAAAAAGGTTAAAAACCACTGCTCTATGATAAAGGAAACAATGCACTAATAGACCATGTAAATGCAACCCATTCAACAGGGCACTTCAGGGAATTGAACCCCGTTCTGGTAAAAACCAGAAGTCCACACCAGTGCCATATGTTTTTGGTGCAATTTACAGATCCAAAACAATTACATTGTAGTAAATCGTATACAAATCTAGTATATTCAAGTTAGCAAAATAATTATTCTTGCCGACCTCCCAAGGCAAGCCGTGGGAGGTCCTTAATATCCCAGAGAAATAAATTTAATCATTAACAGACCATGATAGATTGGTCTTTATATTGGAAACCAGAACTCTAATACCTTAAGGAAAACTCTTCAGACATAAACCAAGACAATGCATGATTTGTTTTGTGTTCATAAAGTGCTGCAAAGTGCAAAAAGTGAATAGTGCAGTAGGAAACGTTTTGGTTCATAGGACCATGGCCAATGCTTCGCCGAATGATTAAGTTTTAGCTGCAAAATGGCAGCATACAGAAATTCACTCACACATTATAAAGAGACGTATCAACCAACACCACATACCTAACCCTAACCTAACCCTGTGTTCATTATGGGATGTTGGTCAACATGAATCCTTACTCACATAATGTGAAATGATACGAGACATAAACCACATAAACACACTTCACATACCGGGCCTGTGTTCATATGTGAAGTGGGATTACATGGTTCAAGCTTTACTCACAAATTAGAGGTGATTATATAGCACCGGTAATGGTCTTATGACCTAAATGTTTACTGCTGCACTTTTCACTTTAGAGTTCTCTATGAATACTAAAACAAATACACACATTCCCTTGGTCTCTGTCCAAGCAGTTTGCCTTAATGTTTTGGAGAGAGTATTTTTCCCCTACAGCCAGTTGTCCAGAACTTGCTTTTAGATAATGCCAATTACCAAATATAATGAGTCAATGCAAAATCAATTGCGCTCCAGCATTTGTCAACACTATGAACATTAGTACACTAAGACCATTAGTACACACATACAACACTATGAACATTAGTACACAATATACAATAATAGACAATACTGCTGTGAACGATGCGCCTACATTACTTCCTGTTGTCATCTTAAAGGGGAACTCCACCCATTTCCAACATTATATATATATATATATCAATAT
The DNA here is from genome assembly GCA_039105355.1 of Benthosema pterotum. Classification (NCBI taxonomy): domain Eukaryota; kingdom Metazoa; phylum Chordata; class Actinopteri; order Myctophiformes; family Myctophidae; genus Benthosema; species Benthosema pterotum. The sequence continues at coordinate 1,332,734 of CM076987.1, read as the reverse complement.
ATAATGTTAGTGAAGAGCTGGAGTGATAGGAAAGAGGAGAGAAGAAATTACTAAAATGTGATTAAAACAAAATATCAAGAGTCTGAGACAAACTAAAATAACTTTATTAAAGCAAAGAAGAGAAGGAAAAGATGAGAGGAATTCCCCTTTAACGGCGTTAAAACTTCGCCCTAATTAAAATAATGTTAGCCGAGGTGAACGACAAGCCGTCTGATAAATAATCAATAATAATCACATAAATGCACATAAGACACCGGGCCTGAGTTCATGTCTTATGTGAACTAACGTGATCAAGATGTTCTTACAAGTAAACGGCGCAACAAAAATAAAAAACGCAACCCGATTCACGCACCACAAACACTAGTCAAGAACTAGTGTTGAGAAGAAAGATAGAAGAAGAAAGGATTTAAAAAAAAGCGAGTAAATGAAATGCGATCAAGAGAGTCTGAGACAAAACAAAAAATAAATAACTTTATTAAAATCAAAGAGTAAAAAGAGGAGAAACAGAGGGTAGAAACCTTGCATGTCCCAAACAATTTACTTTTACTGGGCAAAAACACAATATTCAATAATGGATGATTTCTTGTAAATCAACCATTTGGTACTTCAGTGTGTGACACTGTAGGATTACCAAGTAACAGAATCAATAAAAAGGTTGAACTATGGATATACAAGGTTTCTGCCTGACAGATAAATGATAATAAACTACTTCACTCACCTTCACTAACCAAAGGAAGCAAATGACACAGCAGCCATCATTTCCTTCCTCTGTTAGTTAAGCAGGACTACATGCTACCATAATGATACCAGACAGAAATCACATCTGTACACACAAGACCACTAGTGGAGAACTAGGGCAGTAGGATAGGAAAGAAAGATATTTAATAAAATAAAAAAGCGAAATGCGATCAAAGAGTCTGACACAAAAACAAATAACTTTATTAAAAGCAAAGAAAGGAAACACTAGAACCTCACAGGGTAAACACAGTTCTGTACTGAGTTTATCCTGTGAGATTCTAGTGTTTCACTAGAACAGAATCAGAATGTACAGATGTGATGTGGGCAAGACTAAGTTTAATAAAAGTTTAATAAAAAAATAATCATGCGGCTCAAGCAGCATCACATAGCGGCATGTGATGTGGACTGGCATTAAACACGAAAATGACGTGTTACGAAAGACTACGGTATGGTAGCATGTAGCCTCACTTATACCAGCCAAGAATCAAAAGGTTCATTACTGACCTTCACCGTTAGCAGCAGCAGCACCCAGCAGCCTAGGCGGAGACGGCAGCACCCAGCAGCGGAGACGGCAGCACCCAGCAGCGGAGACGGCAGCACCCAGCAGCAGAGACGGCAGCACCCAGCAGCAGAGACGGCAGCACCCAGCAGCGGAGACGGCAGCACCCAGCAGCGGAGACGGCAGCACCCAGCAGCGGAGACGGCAGCACCCAGCAGCAGAGACGGCAGCACCCAGCAGCAGAGACGGCAGCACCCAGCAGCAGAGACGGCAGCATCCAGCAGCAGAGACGGCAGCACCCAGCAGCGGAGACGGCAGCACCCAGCAGCGGAGACGGCAGCATCCAGCAGCAGAGACGGCAGCACCCAGCAGCAGAGACGGCAGCACCCAGCAGCGGAGACGGCAGCATCCAGCAGCAGAGACGGCAGCATCCAGCAGCAGAGACGGCAGCACCCAGCAGCAGAGACGGCAGCACCCAGCAGCAGAGACGGCAGCACCCAGCAGCAGAGACGGCAGCACCCAGCAGCAGAGACGGCAGCACCCAGCAGCAGAGACGGCAGCACCCAGCAGCAGAGACGGCAGCACCCAGCAGCAGAGACGGCAGCATCCAGCACCGGAGGCGGAGACGGCAGCACCCAGCAGCAGAGACGGCAGCACCCAGCAGCAGAGACGGCAGCATCCAGCACCGGAGGCGGAGACGGCAGCACCCAGCAGCAGAGACAGACGGCGTGTAGAGTCTGAACCTTCAACATGTCTTCATGTTCTGAAATGGTAGAAGGAAAGCAAAGAAAGGCAAATTTAGTTGTCAGTCTACAGAACATTTTGGTTCACTAGGTTGTTCACTAGGGCTGTGTCACCATGTTCACTAGGGCTGTGTCACCACGTTCACTAGGGCCGTGTCACCACGTTCACTAGGGCCGTGTCACCACGTTCACTAGGGCCGTGTCACCACGTTCACTAGGGCCGTGTCACCACGTTCACTAGGGCTGTGTCACCACGTTCACTAGGGCTGCAACCATTCATCATAATCAAATCTATTATTCCATTATTATTCTATTTATTCTATTTTAGTAATGGATTAAGTGTGGTTTACATCAGAGACACTGAGCTCTGCTAAAATCTATGGACTAAATTCACACTGCAGCCATCTGACCAGCAAGGTGCCAACGTCCCATATACAGCCCATTCATTTAAAATCTATGGACTAAATTCACACGGCAGCCATCTGACCAGCAAGGTGCCAACTTACCCATATACAGCCCATTCATTTAAAACAGAAGAATCCTTTCTAATTCTATTAAATAACCTCAAACACTCCAGTCGCATTTTCTACCTGCAACTTGTTGGTTTCACAAAACTTCACTGTAGACATGCCATGAGCTACTCCCTGTCTAGAAATTCCTTACAGATAATTTAAGTGTCAGAGTTTAGAAGTGCTTGTTATCAGTATCAACCTGCTACATTGAGTGCACATTTAAAACAGGAGGTACGTATGGGCTGTTGGGTGATAGTCAGCAGTTTGGAAGTCTATGGAGTTACACCTAGTGAGGACCTTGCTGCAACATGGCTGCTGTGTGAATATAGTCCTCTAATATCTAAAAACACACAAAGACCTCTAGGATAGTGTTCTAAATGTAACATGGATTTATTTTCTGCAATAATCTCCCTTTAATGAAGCCTAAAAGACATGCCAACTCAAACTTTGCATTTATAACCATTAATCCATCAACCCAACATGTAGACTAATGGTGACACAGCCCTAGCTCTGGTCCAGAGCTCCACTGCTTCTGAGTCTGACTAGCTCTGGTCCAGAGCTCCACTGCTTCTGAGTCTGACTAGCATTGGAGCTCTGTTCATCTCCGTGCAATCGGCCATTACTGCACCCGACCAGCCTCTCTTCTCTAGGGGATACACTGTATAAAGAACGTTTTACCTACTCACCAAAATAAACACGTCTTCATTAGAAAGCCTACTTACCTTAGTGGAAACACTCTGAGCCCCCTACCACATGGATAAGAGACTTTTTGGTTTTTCACTGAAGGAAAAATATTTCCTATGGAACTTTCTATTGGCAATATCGGTAGAGGGCGCAAATCCTGGTTGTTTTTGCCGGTGAAAAGTCCATTTTATCCATGCGGTTTATCCATGAGTCCATTTTATCCATGTGGTGGGGGGCTCAGAGTGCTACCACTAAGGTAAGTAGGCTTTCTAATGACACAAGACGTGTTTATTTTGGTGAGTAGGTAAAACGTTCTTTATATATCCACTAGGGAACAGAACAGAGGCTGGTCGGGCGGAGTAATGGCCGTTTGCACGGAGACGAGCAGAGCTCCAATGCTAGTCAGACTCAGAAGCAGTGGAGCTCTGGACCAGAGCTAACACAGCCCTAGTTTGTACAGTAATAATTTAATCCATGTACATACCGTAGGGAGCATTCTGTTGCTCAGGGTGAAGATATCTGGGCTGAACAGGGACTGGGATCTCAGAGGATCTGGTCTCAACAGGGACTGGTATCTCAGAGGATCTGGTCTCAACAGGGACTGGTATCTCAGAGGATCTGGTCTCAACAGGGACTGGTATCTCAGAGGATCTGGTCTGTACAGGGACTGGTATCTCAGAGGATCTGGTCTCAACAGGGACTGGTATCTCAGAGGATCTGGTCTCAACAGGGACTGGTATCTCAGAGGATCTGGTCTGAACAGGGACTGGGATCTCAGAGGATCTGGTCTCAACAGGGACTGGTATCTCAGAGGATCTGGTCTGAACAGGGACTGGTATCTCAGAGGATCTGTTGGAGACACTCCATCATAGCAGAATCTCCTGATGACGCCGTCCAAGGTCACATGGTCAACCTGTAAGACACAGAAGATAAAACAACATTACACTCTGACTCCAGACTTGTAGATTGTAGAATGTGAGTCAACCCAGATTTGGCAGGAATGCCTTTTGTTGTTCTAAACATTAGCTTGAACTAGTGAAAGCATTAATATAGACATGAGCTTTAACTAGTGAAAGCATTAATATAGACATGAGCTTTAACTAGTGAAAGCATTAATATAGACATGAGCTGTAGCTAGTGAAAGCATTAATATAGACATGAGCTGTAGCTAGTGAAAGCATTAATATAGACATGAGCTGTAGCTAGTGAAAGCTTTAGCAATAGCTCTAGCTAGTGAAAGCATCAACATTATTGAAAGCATAGGCATTAACTATTGAAATGTCAGATCTACAAGTTCACAGCACACCACAGTGGCACACCATGAGCTTGTAGGACAGCCACATGCAAGTCTGCCATTTTCCAATAGCTACAGTGAAAGCTTTCAATAGGTAATGCTAAACACAATGGCAATAATTTCAATAGCTAAAACTAGCAAATGTTAAACACCAAAAGAGCTTCCCATGGAGAAATGGCTCAAATACTTTTCTTTTAGGACCCAAACTATACAGAATGTCCAATTTGAGAGGTTTTAAGATGTATTTTTCTCATAACCATTTGAAAAGGAGTAAATTTACAAGCTCACAATGTGTCACATCACAATGCATTGAGAGTTTGTAGATTTGCTGTTTAACAGTCAAAATGTGCCTTTATATTGTAAACAGTGAAGGTTACTATAGCATGTTTGGTGATCACCCAGAGTAGTAGTTTATAAAGTTTACAAATAACTGTAGTAAGACTATGTGTCCATGGTTAGTGACTACAATATGGTCCACTGTTAATATATATTATATTATTATTATATTATAGATTATGAGTGACTACAATATGGTCCACTGTTATTAAATACAATATATTTCCCACCTACTGTTTGGAACAATTTAGCTTAGTTTGCATTTGTTTGCTTCTCAAAAAGATCAACATACTACTCCTATTATTGTCCATTTTCTGTCACAATAAACACCCAACAGTCCAAACAACCCAAAAGTTTAAACAATAACATCTTTAACTGTAGATAAAACTGTGTGTTTTTCAAACAAACACTAGTGACTCACCACGTGGTCTCATGGCCTCAGACTAACAGCCATCACCAGGACGCCATTTTTAAACCCAAAAGCTCCGCCCACTGCATCCAAAGCCCCGCCCACCGCATCCAAAGCCCCGCCCACTGCATCCAAAGCCCCGCCCACTGCATCCGCTCTGTTCTACTACGTCACGTGAAAGTCCGTCCGTGATTGGTCCGTCAGAGTGATTGGCTCTGAGATGCAGAGTGATGTGACATCTCTGTTCACTCCCATGGTAAGGTGATTTAATGACCCAAAATCCCTTTATTTTAGAACGTTTTGTAGTAATACTTATACTAGAATAACATACACATTACAGGGACTTTTTTCGTTCCTCTACAATACTTTTAAACAGTTGCCATGTATTCATGTTGCAACACATACCCTAAAACAGCTCCTATTTGCGTCGCCCTCATTGAAAAAAAATGTATACTATTTCCACCTCTGGTTTTGTCCCTGTTCAGGCTAAATGAACAGCAGCAGTTTCTGACCCTCAATGTCGCAGCTCTGACACCAGACGGCTCTGATCAGCTCCATGCGGTGTCTGCTAGTGTCCAGCAGGAGGCAGCAAACATCCGTTTTACAGTGTGTCTACAGCAGTGGTTTTCAACCAGTGGTCAAGCGTTCCAGCTAGGTCGGTTAACCAGATGAAAAGTTGAAAAGTTAAAAGTTGAAAAGTTAACCAGATGTAACTCTTCCAGAACTCATGTTTGCACTCTTAAGAGTTAAAATATTCATCATGTGAATTATCCCAAGTCTACACAACTAGAGAATGTAGAAGATTAATGGTCATTTTGATCTGTATGTTGGACTGTTTACTGGATGACATTTTTTATTTTCCCCCGCAGTGTTAGTGTAGAAGTGTCCTTGAGCAAGACACTGAAGCCCTAACTGCTCCTGATGTGCTAGTAGGTACCTTGCATGGTTTCCACTGCCATCAGTGTATGAATGTGTGTGTAAATGTGGTGAATGTGATGCACAAGCTATGGAAAGCGCCTTGGATAAAGGCGCTATATAAATGCACCATTTACCATTTACCATTTTAGCCCCACAGACCCCCCCAAACTAAAGAATTCCTTTGCTTCTGTCCATGACCATTATTCTTCTAGTTGTGGAACCCTGGAACCTTCTCAAGGACCACTGGTGGTCCCCGGACCACTGCATTATAGCACAAACAAAGGAGAACATTTTCTTTACCCATTTATTCATTTATTCGTCATACATCAATTGAAATGCATTTCTACACTTGATACAGTAACAAGTCATAAATATAAGAGTGATATCTTTGACAACATGAACTAAACACACAAAATTCATTCACACCTTCACCGCACACGCACACACACACACACGCACACGCACGCGCGCACACACACACACACACACACACACACACACACACACACACACAGGGCCGTATTTAGCCAGCGCTACTAGGGTGGGCTGGAAGAATGGCAGGGTGGGCAACTCCACAGTTTTTCATATGAACCAGTGGTTTTCAACCTTCTTGACACCAGGGCCCACTATTTATTCGGTATTTGAGCCACGGAGGACCACCATTTGATGACATTTTAGCCCCACAGAACCCAAAACTAAAGATTTATTTTGCTTTTGTCCACAATTCAATCAATTCGATCAAAATCCTATAATATTCTCTAGTTGTGTAGACTTGGGCTAATTCACATAATGAATATTTTAACTCTTTAAGAGTTACATTTGGATAACTAACTTTAAGACCACTGGTTGAAAACCACTGATATTACAATTCATTGGGTGGGCCCTGTCCTGCCCACCCCTGCCCCCCTCTAGATCCGGCCCTGATATTCACCCACACACACCATAGATCACACAGAGTCACTATAGCGAGGTTCAGTACAACAGAAAGAAACTCCCTGATCAATTACAGCTCATTTAAAAGGATCTCTGGCCAATAAGACAAATATGCCACCATTCTTGCCTTCTATAACTAAAACATGCAGATAAAAACACCTTCAATACTTTATTTCTTTCATAAATAGAGAATCTTTCACTCAATAGGAGGTGCTCTGGTCGCAGGATGATGATGTCACATGAGCATGTTCATCCATATATTCCATAGAGCTAGATCACACATGGACATGTGACATCATCATCCTGCGCCAGGAGCAGTTCCTGTTGAGTGAAATATTCTCTATTTATGAAATAAATAAGATGCCAATGGTGTTTTTATTTGTTTATTTTAGTTATATAGGTGAAGTATAATGTTTTAAGCGGCGTTTGTCTTATTAGACAGGGATCCTTTTAAGAATAATAAACAAGGCTTTTAGCCTTGTGCCTGTTCCCCTTTATTTATCTATAAATCTATCTATACACACAGTATTTATACATCAGAGCCAGGGGTGTTTTTGCCATTTGGCAGAGTAGGCAGTGCACAGGCTTTTAAAAGGATCCCAGGCTAATTAATAAAAGCCTCATATGGATAAATAAATACATTATACTTGTCCTCTGTAACTAGAATTGAACATTTAAAACACATATAATATGTTCTTTAGTTTAAAAAATAGTTCATCGTTTTATCCCTTGGGGGCACCATTTTATTGTGCCTGTCATAGGTTTGAGGTCGCAGGAGATTTTCCCGGGCACCCCCCTTACCAAATGGACCCTTACGGGTCCATTTGGTAAGGGGGGGCCCCGGGGAAAATCTTACCTAGGGCTCCAAATTGCTTAGAAATGCCACTGATCGAAGGGGGGGGGGTACTGGAGTAAGCTACAGGTAGTATTTTATCGTTATGTGTGAGGGTGGGCCCCGGGGATACAAAAACCCTATGTAAACCTGATTGGTTGTGGGTGTTTTGACCCGTTTATGTTCCAACAACATCAATGCCCATGAAAAGTTATACTTAAAGGGGAAGTTCGCCCATTTTCAACATTTTACTGTCATTGATGTACCTTAGAGATGTTGGGTGGACATGATAAAAAACGTTTCCCCATTCTGTGTTCCCAAGAAATGGAGGTCTGAAGAAAAGCACTAACATGGTGAAACATCTTGATGACGTCATCAAGATTTTTTTTTCACCATGTTAATCGATTTCTTTAGGCGTTTCTTTTTTCTGAGAGTGTACAAATGGAACCATTTGTACACTCTCAGATAAAATTTTGCAAATGGGTGGAATTCCCCTTTAAAAGGGGAATAACATGTTTTCCTTTGGAATAGAGGAGTTTGATCTGATGTTAGTAAACGGAGCTGAACTTTGAAATCACTCCATAGATTATCTACTGTATATCTCAATAGAAAAATAGCCATAAAGTTAAGATGGTGAAACACATCTTCACTTTCATGTTGTCATCAAGATTTAGAGCTTTAGTTCTAGGAAAAACAGAATAAAATGAGGGATAACATTTACATCATCTCTAATGTATAATAATGACCAGTGTTTGACAGTAACCAATTACACATTACTGTAATATTATTACCTTTGCCAGCAAAAGTGTTGTGAGATTGTAGATTCGTGGAGTCGTTTGATCACGGTGTGACAGAGCGACTAGGTGTAAACCGTCTAGTAACAAACTGGTGGCGTTACGCATCGTAGACGAGTTCTGATCATCATTTGGGTTCATGTTTATGTTCTCAAAGAGATACATTTGGTTAACCAACTCTCCATCATTTAGCCATCCATGGACTGGATGGATGAGACATTATGATTATGATATATGAAAGGGTGAGTGGTTTCCTAATAACTCACTGGTTCAAAGGGTGTTATCTGAGAGGGTTCCAGGTGGTCCCCAGGCTAAATGATGGAGAGTTGGTTAACCAAATCTAACTCTTTGAGAGCATAAACATGAAACCAAATGGACCCGCAACATAAACATGAAACCAAATGGACCTGCAGCATAAACATGAAACCAAATGGACCCGCAACATAAACATGGAACTAAATGCGGAAGCGCCGCGCTGTGAGCACAGCTGTTTGGACTTTGGGGTCCTTGATTATGCAGCGGTATTATATGCAGTATTATATATATATAATGAGATATACAGTATATATGAGATATATAGTATATATGAGATATGTACTATATTCTAATAGTCATACAGTAAACACCGTTTAGGATTTTCCAACGCTTCCAAAAGAACGCAGGAGTGCAGTAAGTGTGCAGTTATGATGTGAACCAACAACCGGACGGACGGACGGACGGACGGACGGACTGATGGACTGACTGACTGACTGACTGACTGACTGACTGACTGACTGATTGACTGAACGGACTGACTGACTGATGGACTGACAGACTGACTGAACAACGTTTGGAATGTTGAGAGTTGGAAGTATAAGAACTGGAGGTTGAAAAGAGAAAATAAAAGACATCCAGTGGCCTTTTGGTAAGACTTTGTGACAGCAGTTTGGAGATCACTGGACCACAGCAGTTTATAGACTAGACCACATCACAGCACTGGGAGGAGATGATGGAGGAGATGATGGAGGAGATAATGAAGGTTTACCTCCTCCAGGAGATGAATAGAGATGATGGAGGAGATGAAGGAGGAGAATGGAGGAGGAGATGAAGGAGGAGATGGTTTACTCCTCCAGGGTCCTGAAAGCGTTCTGCATGTCCTCCAGTAGCTGAGCGTAGTCTGCTTTGATCTTCGCCTCTCCATCCTTCACTGGATCCTGAAACAACAACCAAGGAAAATGTTGGAAGTGGATTTAAGTGTTGTGAAAATGCAAATGTGAACTGAAGACTGAAGGAGAGCAATTATACACTTAATAATTATCACGCTCAGTGCCAGCACCAGCATATTTTTTTAGGTAGCTAGTGCCAGCGATTTTCATCTAAAAGTCATATTTCGGTCCATGTTTCCCGTCGGACAAGTTAGTTGGCGACACACTTCCTGTTCCGGGTCCCTTATTTTGGTCCGTTCTGATGGGAAGATGCGATCGCTGCACGCTGCTGTTATCATTGGGATCGTATCAAACCAGCGACGGTAGTGACATATTGCGATGTAGATCAACCTAAGCGGCATCGGTCATAACTATTATTCATAATGATAAGCGCGCGACGTACTCTACTGCAAAGGCACGAAAACTGTTAAGTACATCACAACTGAGGTAAAAAAGACAATAAACACCAGACCTAAGAACTAGTGTAGCAAAGTGACCCTCAATCACCTACCAGAATGTCAATACAGCCTTTCAGCCTCTGTATCTACTTTGTAGTCCTCTAATAGTTGTCTTTCTGTTGTCCCTGTTCCTGCTATAGAAGTGTTTTTATAATAATCCCCATGAAGACACTATATTTCCACACTCACTCCATAGAGACCACATCGCATACTGTTGTATCAACAATAGCTGATCTACAATCTCAATGAGATTGTAGTTCAGATATTTTCGCTATTACCTGAATCTAAATTCTGAATTACTTTTGGGTGATATTGATGTTAATAGAGATGTTAATAATTAGCTGTAACCACCGTTCCGTCCCGTTTCCCCTCAACTCCACTTGTCCCACACACGATGCAACACTTCTGTACCTCACATGAACAGCTTGGGTGGATGTGGTCACCCGAGTAGGTCTGCTGTTTTTTGTTATTAAAAATGGCGCTGAATAACTGGTCAAAGTGAGAGAAGTTTTCCCTCTCGAAAATTGTCGAAATTTTGAAAAAACGCAAGGCTATAGCCTTACGATCTTCCACAGCATGCCGTTTTTCATCTTTTAGAGCATTTTGGGGCACTTTCGAAAAATGTCGAAATTTTGAAAAAACGCAAGGCTATAGCCTTACGTTTTTTCATCATTTTGAGGATTTTCAAAAAATGACGAAATCTGGCAAAAACGCAAGGCTATAGCCTTACGATCTTGCACAGCATGCTGTTTTTCATCTTTTAGAGCATTTTGGGGCACTTTCGAAAAATGTCGAAATTTTGAAAAAACGCAAGGCTATAGCCTTACGTTTTTTCATCATTTTGAGGATTTTCAAAAAATGACGAAACCTGGCAAAAACGCAAGGCTATAGCCTTACGGTCTTGCACAGCATGCTGTTTTTCATCATTTTGAGCATTTTGGGGCACTTTCGAAAAATGTCGAAATTTTGAAAAAACGCAAGGCTATAGCCTTACGTTTTTTCATCATTTTGAGGATTTTCAAAAAAATGACGAAAGAAGACATCTCAGGTCAGAATGCATGGGCAAAAAATCGATATGCCAATATAATATTGCAATACTTAATGCCATGATATCAACATATCCAATCGCCAGGTTCAAAATCAACTTTTTTGATATTCATGTAGGATCATGTAGGTTCATTAATGTGTTCATGTCAGAAAGACTGACTGCATTGATGTGTAGGATTGAACTTTATTTACTGAACCTTATTAATTTTATTGTTGGCAAAAAATGCGGCAAAAAATGCAATACTGTATATACTGTATATCGAATTGAATCACAGCATAATTAAGAATCGCAATATAAATCGTTCAGAACTCTAAATATTTATAGTGTAATGGTAATAGTATAGTGAGGTAAGTGAATCAGTGAATCTTCCCAACCTAGTTGAACTATAGGCCTGCAGCCCCCTCTAGTGGCTGAAGCAGCGCGCAGATTCCACAATATCTTTTCTTTTTCTCTCTATGGCCCTCATTTATCAACGTGGTGTACACCCAAAAAATGGACGTAGAGCGTGCTTAGAGCAGAATTCCCGCATTGTTCGACATTTATCATTCCACCATGAACTTGAAGTTGATCCTACGTCCGGACAAAACCCACGTCAGGTCGGGAGCTGTCGTAGGATTAAACCCAGGTCAGGTAGAGCTGTCGTAGGATTAAACCCACGTCAGGTCGAGCTGTCGTAGGATTAAACCCACGTCAGGTCGGGAGCTGTCGTAGGATTAAACCCACGTCAGGTAGAGCTGTCGTAGTTAAAACCCACCGTCAGGTCGGGAGCTGTCGTAGGATTAACCCACGTCAGGTAGAGCTGTCGTAGGATTAAACCCACGTCAGGTCGGGAGCTGTCGTAGGATTAAACCCACGTCAGGGTCGGGAGCTGTCGTAGGATTAAACCCACGTCAGGTAGAGCTGTCGTAGGATTAAAAACCCACGTCAGGTAGAGCTGTCGTAGGATTAAACCCACGTCAGGTAGAGCTGTCGTAGATTAAACCCCACGTCAGGTAGAGCTGTCGTAGGATTAAACCCACGTCAGGTAGAGCTGTCGTAGGATTAAACCCACGTCAGGTCGGGGAGCTGTCGTAGGATTAAACCCACGTCAGGTAGAGCTGTCGTAGGATTAAACCCACGTCAGTCGGGAGCTGTCGTAGGAATAAAACCCACGTCAGGTAGAGCTGTCGTAGGATTAACCCCACGTCAGGTCGGGAGCTGTCGTAGGATTAAACCCAGGTCAGTTAGAGCTGTCGTAGGATTAAACCCACGTCAGGTAGAGCTGTCGTAGGATTAAACCCACGTCAGGTCGGGAGCTGTCGTAGGAATTAAACCCACGTCAGGTAGAGCTGTCGTAGGATTAAACCCACGTCAGGTCCGGGAGCTGTCGTAGGATTAAACCCACGTCAGGTAGAGCTGTCGTAGGATTAAACCCACGTCAGGTAGAGCTGTCGTAGGATTAAACCCAGGTCAGGTCGGGAGCTGTCGTAGGATTTGCCCTCGCCTGTTTTTTTCTGTCCTAAACAAGCGGAGCAGCATTGTCTGAACTGCTGAAAGCATCTAAAGTTAGCTATTCACTCCAAATAGCTATAAAACATAATAAATGATGCAGATGAAAAAAATATATAGGTTTGCAAAGGCATATATAAACTATGCGATTATGACCATGCCTAATCCCGATGAAAAAAAAGAACTAAATAAAAGCCACTTTTTATTTGCAGTGACAAATACATGCAACAGCCTGACTATTTACAATGGTTCTATGTTAGGTGCTTATATGTTCGCCTGAGTCACTCAGATAAACTGCAAATCTACAGTAGGCTGCTTGTGAGAGCAATTTCGGGAGTCGTGATCGCGGATCAGCGAGAGATTGCGCTGCTGTGGAATTACAGTGTCTGGTTTGTATTGTACAATGGTCTGCACGAAGGATAGAAAGCTTGTAAACCAGCATCATCACACAATAGTAACACCTGCACTCCTGCACTCCTGCAGTCATGTGGCTGCCATCGATTCATTTATTAATCCCCGATCACACATAAGGTTGATATGAGTTTATGAACTGTCTTGTCACTGCTGGCAGTTATCTATCTCTGATTTAGGCTACGTGGTCACTCACAGGCAGCAGTCCGACGCGGGGGGGGGGGGGGGGGGGGGGGGGGGGGGGGGGGGGGGGGGCTGCGCTCTTTCTAAAATGCATGTATTTAATCCTAAACTGCAGAATATTAACCTGTAGCCTATTACATTCACGGCGATGTAATAAAAACTGGTCCTATAGGCCGTAGTTTTCAATGTGGTCCGAGGACCACCAGTGGTTCTTGAGAGGGTTCCAGGTGGTCCCCAGGCTAAGTTGGTTAACCAGATGAAAAGTTGGTTTATCCAGATGTAACTCGTGTAAACTAAAAATGAAACCAAATGGACCCAGCTGTTGTTGAAGTTGCAACAGACACGCAGCATGCATAAAGCTAAAGGTCTGACTCAGAGAGTTTTCAATGATGAAATGCTGTTGGTTTAGTGGTGACAACAGCTGTAGTTAGTTAGTAGCAGAGCAGTAGTAGTGTTTCACATCATTTTAAATAGAAGCAACTTTAATTTGAAATATCTTGGGGTTGTTTTGCATGGCATCGTGTTTGGTGGGGCCGACTGGACATTTAGGGGGGCATTTCCCCCCCATGCCCATGCCTAGATCCGCCCCTGGATGGGACTGGTTATGGACTTTTCATGTGGTGACATGGCTGTGTGTGTGTGTGTGTGTGTGTGTGTGTGTGTGTGTGTGTGTGTGTGTGTGTGTGTGCGTGTGTGTGTGTATGTGGTCTGTGGCAAATATGTGATTCGCAGTTGCAGCCCAAAAAGTCCAGGCTGCGACTGCTTGGAGTTGTGTGTGTGTGTGGGCATGCGTGTGCACGTGCCTGTCGTGTGGTAAATATGTCATTATTACTCCAATTATACCCAAATAAGACCACTTTTATACCCCAAAAACCTACCTTGAACTTCATGGAGCTGATCTTGTAGAGGATCTCTCCCATGTGCTCTCTGATCATGGCCCAGGTGATCTTCTGATCGCTCTGAGCCGTGCTCTCCACAGCGTGACGAGCCATGTCGTAGAACGCCATCATGTTGGACAGGATGCCCACCGTCTTGTAGAACGGACAGAACCTGTTTATTAGACCATAATAATATAAAAACATTACATCCATGTCATAAAACGCCATCATGTTGGACAGGATGCCCACCGTCTTGTAGAACGGACAGAACCTGTTTTAGAACGGACAGAACCTGTTTTATAACGGACAGAACCTGTTTATTAGACCATAATAATATAAAAACATTACATCCATGTCGTAGAACGCCATCATGTTGGACAGGATGCCCACCGTCTTGTAGAACGGACAGAACCTGTTTTATAAGGGACAGAACCTGTTTTATAAGGGACAGAACCTGTTTTATAACGGACAGAACTGTTTTATAACGGACAGAACCTGTTTTATAACGGACAGAACCTGTTTTAGAACGGACAGAACCTGTTTTATAACGGACAGAACCTGTTTTAGAATGGACAGAACCTGTTTTATAACGGACAGAACCTGTTTTATAACAGACAGAACCTGTTTTATAACAGACAGAACCTGTTTTATAACAGACAGAACCTGTTTTATAACAACAGAACCTGTTTTATTAGAACATAATAAAATGTTAGAAACATTACATCCATGTCATAGAACGCCATCATGTTGGACAGGATGCCCACCGTCTTGTAGAACGGACAGAACCTGTTTTATAACGGACAGAACCTGTTTTATAACAGACAGAACCTGTTTTATAACAGACAGAACCTGTTTTATAACGGACAGAACCTGTTTTATAAGGGACAGAACCTGTTTTATAACGGACAGAACCTGTTTTATAAGGGACAGAACCTGTTTTTATAACAGACAGAACCTGTTTTAGAACAGACAGAACCTGTTTTATAACAGACAGAACCTGTTTTATAACGGACAGAACCTGTTTTTATAACGGACAGAACCTGTTTTATAACGGACAGAACCTGTTTTATAACAGACAGAACCTGTTTTATAACAACAGAACCTGTTTTATTAGAACATAATAAAATGTTAGAAACATTACATCCATGTCATAGAACGCCATCATGTTGGACAGGATGCCCACCGTCTTGTAGAACGGACAGAACCTGTTTTATAACAGACAGAACCTGTTTTATAACAGACAGAACCTGTTTTATAACAGACAGAACCTGTTTTATAACGGACAGAACCTGTTTTATAACGGACAGAACCTGTTTTATAACAGACAGAACCTGTTTTATAACAGACAGAACCTGTTTTATAAGGGACAGAACCTGTTTTATAACAGACAGAACCTGTTTTATAACAGACAGAACCTGTTTTATAACGGACAGAACCTGTTTTATAACAGACAGAACCTGTTTTATAACGGACAGAACCTGTTTTAGAATGACAGAACCTGTTTTAGAATCGGACAGAACCTGTTTTAGAACAGACAGAACCTGTTTTTAGAATGACAGAACCTGTTTTTAGAATGACA
The DNA here is from genome assembly GCA_039105355.1 of Benthosema pterotum. Lineage (NCBI taxonomy): Eukaryota > Metazoa > Chordata > Actinopteri > Myctophiformes > Myctophidae > Benthosema > Benthosema pterotum. Next base: position 1,316,813 of record CM076987.1, on the reverse strand, counting down.
GAACCTGTTTTACAACGGACAGAACCTGTTTTATTAGAACATAAATTACATAATAAAACATTACATCCATGTCATAGAACGCCATCATGTTGGACAGGATGCCAACCGTCTTGTAGAACGGACAGAACCTGTTTTATAATCGGACAGAACCTGTTTTAGAACAGACAGAACCTGTTTTTATAATGGACAGAACCTGTTTTATAATCGGACAGAACCTGTTTTAATGGATTGCATTTTTATAGCGCTTTTCCAAGTGCTCAAAGCACGGTCCATTCATTGATTTGGAAGTAGAGCGGCGAACAGTCGACGCTCAGCGTCCTAAACTTCACACATTCACACACCAATGGTGGCCAGCTCACACCAACCAACTCATTGGAGGCAATTTGGGGTTCCGTGTCTTGCCCAAGGACACTTCGACATGTAGACAGGAGGAGCCGGGATTCGAACCGCCGACCCACGGGTCATTGGACGACCTGCTCTACCTCCTGAGCCACAGCCGCCCCGTTTTATTAGACCATAAAATGTTAAAAACATTACATCCATCATGTTGGACAGGATGCCAACCGTCTTATAGAACGGACAGAATCTGTGACATAAAGAACGTTTTTCCTACTCACCAAACCAAACACGACTTGAGTGATTTAAATCTGTTCATTATTATTATTATTATTATTATTATTATTATATGTTTAAAATCCATGCAAACTCTTGAAAGTGGCACCTTTTTATGTTAGACGATGAAGTTAATCTAAAATCCATAGTATGTCTTTGTAAAGTGAAACCTATATAAAACATATATAATTTTGTAATTTATAAGAATTAATTATGACATTCAAAAAATATATAAGATCCATAGTATTTTTGGTAAAGTGAACCATATAATTTGACATGCAAAACTGATAAAATCCATAGTATTTTTCTTGTGTCTTGTATGAAAGGTGCTGCTTTCAAGAGTTCACATATAAGTTTATTTCCATATGGGTAAGTTTGAATCAAGCACTGTGTATCACGTGCACACCTCCTGGACATGGCCGTCCTCAGCCACACTCCAGTGGCCCCGAGGTAAACTGGGTTTGAGACCCCTGGTTTAAACACACAATAGCCACGATTCCATAAAAGACTATTTAAGTAAAAAAAAAAAAAGAAAAGTGAATTGTCCGCTGTTTTCATTAATTGATGAAATACATATTAGGGTATTTAGGGTAGTTTTTACCTGTCATAGGGCGTGTATCCATTCTGCTGTAGGAAGTCGTCTTTCAGCAGTTTAGCCACCTCTAGTGTGATCTTGTCAGACTCAGCCAGAGACGCCTGTTACACCAACAACCACATAAGAAGACGTTACGTTACTGGATGTTTCACACATTTAGAATGTGTAGAACTGATTCTACAGATGCCTTCTAAACCATGACAGTTTGGAGAGTTTCTCATGTCAGTGGAGCTCAAACTATTTCATGACAAAGATGCCCCAGAATTATTCTGTAATTTGCCACTGAACCCAATCTCAAAACACCTTGCTATGAGGACGCAGGGCTCAAAGCAAAAAAAACAAAAAACACACACACACTATTCCAAAAGGTTTTTTAAAATAGTAAAAAGGGCAAAGAAGTTATAGGGACTAGAACCTTACCCGTTGTGAATATATGAACACCAAATAATGTACAGTGTAAAGTGAATTAGTAGAACCTAACAGTGTGGGTAAATGAATTAATAGATTATACCAATGATCATGTAAGTATCTAATTGCTTTAATGGGTAGGCTATACTTTATCATGGGAAGCAGGAAAACAGTTGTGGCAAAGCAAGGGCTATGCAGGAACGTTGTGATAAATCTGATAAAGTAGCTGTTTCTGTGGACATGTGGAGCCAGTGGCAAGGGGTTTAGAAAGTGAAGGGGGGTCGACCGCTCGTAATAACTGTGTTTGTGTGAGTGTGCATGCGTGTGTGCGTGTGCATGCGTGTCTACAGCCGAATCAAGAAGACGCACAATGTAACCTTAATGTGTACAGTATATCTCATAGATAAATATATAAGAAAGCCTATATATATATATCTATGATATCAATGCATAACGTGTGGAATAACGTGGAGGAAATCCCTGTGTACTTGGCAAACACGCATTGCAAAATGTGCATGTCCCTGCTGTTGTAGAACTCAACATCATATGAAAACAGCGGTCGGTCACGTGACATTGTAGATGAGCCCTTTTCGTTTTTCTCTAGCGAAGGAAATGCACCTGTGGTCGTTTCCATGATGATGCGAGAGTTGTGTTACCCTCCATAACTTATCATCATGGTGGGGCTACTGCTGCTGGCCAGCTTGAACGTGCCAGTAAAAAGCGACAAGGAAAACCAATTGTCTTACAGTTTGAACGTGCGTAAAGTGGCTGTCTCGCTTCCTTCCCGGCGTATCGTAAATCCATTGTGCCAGGGTTGGGGTTGTTTTTTTTTTTGTTTTTTTTTTCAGAAAAAACAGAATCTAGTGTCAGAAACTCGAACCTAGTGTTAGAAACTAGAATCTAATGCCAGAAACTAGTGTTAGGAGCTAAAATCTGGCATCCGAAACTAAAATTTAGTGTCAGAAACTAGAATCTAGTGTCAGAAACTAGAATCTAGCGTCAGCAACTAGAAAGTAGCGTCAGAAACTAAAATCTAGTGTCAGAGACTAGAATCTAGTGTCAGAAACTAGAATCTAGCGTCAGAAACTAGAATCTAGTGTCAGAAACTAGAATCTAGTGTCAGAAACTAGAATCTAGCGTCAGAAACTAGGATCTAGTGTCAGAAACTAGAATCTAGCGTCAGAAACTAGAATCTAGCGTCAAAAACTAGAATCTGGTGTCCAGAACTAGAATCTAGTGTCAGAAACTAGAATCTAGTGTCAGAAACTAGAGTCTAGCATCAGAAACTAGAATCTAGTGTCAGAAACTAGAATCTAGTGTCAAAAACTAGAATCTAGTCTTTCTTTGGAAAGAACACTCACAAATTTCACTAATATATTTCCCCCCAGAACCAGAACCTTCCCAGGATCATTCCTCACCTTCCCCACCAGCTGGACGATCTCCGCCAGGTCCTCTTCCTCCTGAAGGATCTCTTTAGCCTTGGTCCTCAGAGGAACAAACTCAGGGAAGTGTTTATCGTAGTATTCATCCAGAGCTCTGGTGTATTTACTGTAGCTGATCAACCAGTTGACTGAAGGGAAGTGTTTCCTCTGGGCTAGCTTCTTGTCCAGACCCCAGAACACCTGGAAGAGATGGTAGACTGTTAGCTTCTTGTCTAGACCCCAGAACACCTGGAAGAGATGGTAGACTGTTAGCTTCTTGTCTAGACCCCAGACCACCTGGAGGAGATGGTAGACTGTTAGCTTCTTGTCTAGACCCCAGACCACCTGGAAGAGATGGTAGACTGTTAGCTTCTTGTCTAGACCCCAGAACACCTGGAAGAGATGGTAGACTGTTAGCTTCTTGTCCAGACCCCAGAACACCTGGAAGAGATGGTAGACTGTTAGCTTCTTGTCTAGACCCCAGAACACCTGGAAGAGATGGTAGACTGTTAGCTTCTTGTCCAGACCCCAGAACACCTGGAAGAGATGGTAGACTGTTAGCTTCTTGTCCAGACCCCAGAACACCTGGAAGAGATGGTAGACTGTTAGCTTCTTGTCTAGACCCCAGAACACCTGGAAGAGATGGTAGACTGTTAGCTTCTTGTCCAGACCCCAGAACACCTGGAAGAGATGGTAGACTGTTAGCTTCTTGTCCAGACCCCAGAACACCTGGACCATGGAAGGGATGTTACAATCAGTGACTCAGTCATTCAGTGTTAATTAGTTAAATTAATTTTGTTGATTAATCTGAATACATGTTTTAACTCCTGTAAAAGGAACACGGGCATATTTTGGACATAGTTTCGAATCGTGATTAATCATGATTAAATTAATTTTGAAGCAACTGAAACTTTTAAAAAAGTTAATCGTTCAACAGCCCTATTTTTCCTGTCAAAGTAATTCTGTCTGTGTGTGGCCAAGGAACGCACATAATAATATATAATGGATTGCATTTTTATAGCACTTTTCTAAGCACTAGGTGTATACTCAAAGCTTTACAATGGTCCATTCATTCATACATTGGGAAGTAGAGCGGTGAACAGTCAACGCTCAGCGTTCTAAACTTCACACATTCACACACCAGTGGTTCAACCACTGGAGGCAAGGTGGGGTTCAGTGTCTTGCCCAAGGACACTTCCACATGTAGACAGGAGGAGGCGGGATTCGAACCGCCAACCATTGCATCTATGGTCGACCTGCTCTACCTCCTGAGCCACAGCCACCTCTGTTTAACCTGGCCATTTTGACCTGACACTATTCTACACAACGTTCGCTATGAAAAAACAATATTCACAGATTTGCGCTGCGTTTGGGTGTTTTTCTTTTATTATTACAGTATTATTATAATTATTCATCTTCCTTTGCTTCAAATAAAAGAAATATGTTAGAACAAAGGTGTCATCGCCTGGGCCTGGACCCAAAAAAAAAATTTATTTGAAGGATTTGTATATGAGCTAAATATATATATATTTATTTTAGTTCATCAATTAATGATTAATTAATTCATTAATGAATTCATTGAGAATCGCTATGGATCATTACTTCAGAAACACTGGCGACATAATGACTTTCATTACAGCTGCATCCCTACTAAAGATGACGCACACACACACACACACACACACACACCACACACACACACACACACACACCCACACACACACACACACACACACACACACACACACACACACACACACAGGTCTATAAATGACAACATACCTGGACAATCCCCAGTGTGGCTGAAGTCACAGGGTCTGAGAAGTCTCCACCAGGGGGCGACACACTGAGGAGTGAGGACAGTTTACAGTAAAGATCTCAAAGGCCTGAAAATTAATTCCCGGCCCTACCCGGCCCTAACAGTTCAGGCCCTAGGCCCTACCCGGCCCTACTAAATGGAATAGATTTTAGGCCCTACCCGGCCCTAAACTGTCGGGTTTGGGCAAAATTGAGAATTCGCCACAGATTAAAAATGAAATGGCAATCAGCACCATCTTCATAATAGGTAAATACAGAAAATAACTCTTATTCTTACTATGTCAAAATAATACAATATATATTATTTTTTCATGGGGCCCGAGGCCCTACCCGGCCCTATTGATTAGGATAGATTTTCGGCACTACCTGGCCCTAAATGTCGGGTCGGGCCTGTTCGGGTTCGGTCCTGGTCGGGTTCGGGCAGAGTTTGAGAACTCTAGTTTACAGAGAACACTTTAGGCATGATTATGTATGCTGTGACCTTTATATTATGATGTATTTTTTTCTTCTACTGTTGTTTCATTTTGTTTGGTGTCAATACTTGTTATTTGGTTTGATGTTGAAATGAAGTGTTTTTGTTTCTGTGTGACTACACTTATGTGGTTCTCATGTAAAAGTTCAGAAAGCTTTATTAAGTGAATTATATCTTATTGTATCTTATATTGTTTGTTGTTATATTCATTGATTAGTCACCTTTACAACAATCTCATATGGAAAAAAATATTATATGTTAAATATTATAATAATTATATGTGAACCTCTTGAATTTGGCAGCTTTCATAGAAGCCGCAAATATTGTTTTGGAAAATGTAGCAGCAGGAAGGTATTTGGGCATACCTTCCTGAATGAATAAAACAGTATTTTAAAAATAAATGAAAACTGTAAATGAAATTCCACAACCCTCTCACGTATTAGGAGGACAATATCAGTGACGGTATCTGTCATGGTTAAAATGGAGTTTTAAGTTATCCATTATAACTTAAAACTCCATCTCCACCATGACAGGTTATTTAAAAACAACCCAAGGGGGCGGGGCAGCTAAAATGAACATCAAATATCTAATAGTGAATGTAGTAACTTATAAACTGTCTGTTGTGTTCACATGAGACTGAGTTGAACATGAAGTTTTTTTGAAAGTGGAATATCCCTTTAAGTTAGGTTTCCAAACTTACGTGGGACAGTTTATATATCCTTATTGTCCCAAATACAAGACCTGGATTATGAGATCATTTGTGGGGAAAAGAACATTGTCAAATATCTAGTCTAGTCCCTGATTATAATACAACAATGTGTTGTATTTTTGAACATTTATGCTGGGAGTAAAATGTAGTCTTAAATGTTCAGGTCAATAGGGTACTATAGAAGAGAAAGAAGAAAAAATAAAGTTTTTCTGTATGGTGTTGTAACTCCCGCTCCTTGTCTCTCTGGGTTTATAAATAAAGTTTTTAACTCACGCTCCTACGATGCTAACGCTGCCTTGTCTCTCTGGGTTTATAAATAAAGTTTTTAACTCACGCTCCTACGATGCTAACGCTGCCTTGTCTCTCTGGGTTTTATGTGCGGTGTTGTACGGTGTTGTACAGTGTTGTACAGTGTTTTACATTGTATGTACAGTGTTTTTATGTACAGTGTTATAACTCACGCTCCTACGATGCTGACGCTGCCTTCTCTCTCTGGGTTTCCCAGGCATTTGACTCGTCCTGCGCGCTCATAGAACGACGCCAACCTGGCGCCCAGATACGCTGGATAACCACTGTCTGGATGAGCACAGGACAGAGGACACAGGGACCATTAAATACTGTCTGGATGACATAGGACACAGGGACCATTAAATACTGTCTGGAGGACATAGGACACAGGGACCATTAAATACTGTCTGGAGGACATAGGACACAGGGACCATTAAATACTGTCTGGAGGACATAGGACACAGGGACCATTAAATACTGTCTGGAGGACATAGGACACAGGGACCATTAAATACTGTCTGGATGACATAGGACATAGGACACAGGGACCATTAAATACTGTCTGGAGGACATAGGACACAGGGACCATTAAATACTGTCTGGAGGACATAGGACATAGGACACAGGGACCATTAAATACTGTCTGGAGGACATAGGACACAGGGACCATTAAATACTGTCTGGAGGACATAGGACACAGGGACCATTAAATACTGTACTGTCTGGATGACATAGGACACAGGGACCATTAAATACTGTCTGGAGGACATAGGACATAGGACACAGGGACCATTAAATACTGTCTGGAGGACATAGGACATAGGACACAGGGACCATTAAATACTGTCTGGAGGACATAGGACATAGGACACAGGGACCATTAAATACTGTCTGGAGGACATAGGACATAGGACACAGGGACCATTAAATACTGTCTGGATGACATAGGACAGAGGACACAGGGACCATTAAATACTGTCTGGATGACATAGGACATAGGACACAGGGACCATTAAATACTGTCTGGAGGACATAGGACACAGGGACCATTAAATACTGTCTGGAGGACATAGGACATAGGATACAGGGACCATTAAATACTGTCTGGAGGACATAGGACACAGGGACCATTAAATACTGTCTGGAGGACATAGGACATAGGACACAGGGACCATTAAATACTGTCTGGAGGACATAGGACAGAGGACACAGGGACCATTAAATACTGTCTGGAGGACATAGGACATAGGACACAGGGACCATTAAATACTGTCTGGAGGACATAGGACATAGGACACAGGGACCATTAAATACTGTCTGGAGGACCACAGGACATAGGACACAGGGACCATTAAATACTGTCTGGAGGACATAGGACAGAGGATACAGGGACCATTAAATACTGTCTGGAGGACATAGGACAGAGGACACAGGGACCATTAAATACTGTCTGGATGACATAGGACATAGGACACAGGGACCATTAAATACTGTCTGGATGACATAGGACATAGGACACAGGGACCATTAAATACTGTCTGGAGGACATAGGACAGAGGACACAGGGACCATTAAATACTGTCTGGAGGACATAGGACAGAGGACACAGGGACCATTAAATACTGTCTGGAGGACATAGGACATAGGACACAGGGACCATTAAATACTGTCTGGAGGACATAGGACAGAGGACACAGGGACCATTAAATACTGTCTGGAGGACATAGGACATAGGACACAGGGACCATTAAATACTGTCTGGAGGACCACAGGGCATAGGACACAGGGACCATTATAGACCACAGGACACAGGACACAAAGGTTGAGGGTCGGGGCTTTAGGCTTAGGGTTATGGTTGGAGAAGGGTAGGGTTTTGCTACAAACATGCCTTAACCCTTCTCTAACCCTCATCCTCACCATAACCACATCAAGCAGGTCGCAGCTGATAGTGGATTTCATCCTCACCATAACCACATCAAGCAGGTCGCAGCTGATAGTGGGATTTCATCCTCACCATAACCACATCAAGCAGGTCACAGCTGATAGTGGATTTCATCCTCACCATAACCACATCAAGCAGGTCACAGCTGATAGTGGATTTCATCCTCACCATAACCACATCAAGCAGGTCGCAGCTGATAGTGGATTTCATCCTCACCATAACTACATCAAGCAGGTCGCAGCTGATAGTGGATTTCATCCTCACCATAACCACATCAAGCAGGTCGCAGCTGATACTGGATTTCCAGTTCCATGTTCAGACTAATGGGAGTTCTGATCTGTGGGACTTAGATCAGTCCCTGCTGTGTCCACACACTGTCTACTCACCAGCAGGCATTTCGGCCAGTCGTCCAGAGATCTCCCTCAGAGCTTCAGCCCAGCGAGACGTAGAGTCTGCCATCATGCTGACGTTGTAACCCATGTCTCTGAAGTACTCTGACAGAGTGATGCCTGAGGGGAGAGGAGAGACAGGGACAGTCTGAACACTGAGGACAACAGTACTCTGACAGAGAGGAGACAGAGACAGTCTGAACACTGAGGACAACAGTACTCTGACAGAGAGGAGACAGAGACAGTCTGAACACTGAGGACAACAGTACTCTGACAGAGAGGAGACAGAGACAGTCTGAACACTGAGGACAACAGTACTCTGACAGAGAGGAGACAGAGACAGTCTGAACACTGAGGACAACAGTACTCTGACAGAGTGATGTCTGAGACAGTGAGGAGAGGCACGAGACAGACACGAGACATCCAAACTGTTCATTAGACAATGTGGGGAAAACATGTTGGTAACATGGTTAGCAAATTATTAAGATCTTGATTTCCCATTCAAGTAATTCAGGAATCAAATACAGAAAACAATAAACATTGCTGATCTACAATCTGAAAATGTGTCACAGATCAGCTATTTTTTGATAAGATAGTGCATGTCAATGTGTTCTCTCTGGAGTGAGTGTGTAAATCTATAGTGTCACCAGAAGAATACGGAGGTTGTATTTTAACTCACTTATCAACATCTATAGCAGGAAAAGAGACAACAAAAAGATACATATAAGGACATTTTGAACACTGAACTCTGTTGGTCACAATATGAGACAGACAGACATCTAGTCACACTAGTTTTTGTTTCTGTTTTTGTATAGGAATAAAGAGAAAAAGAACATAGTCAACTAGCATTGACTTCCATTGTAACAATGGAATGCAGAAGTGCAGAACTAGCCTATTTATATCTTCACTTTGCAGAGAGATGAAAACATGTCACCGATCGCTTACTATTATACTCAGAACTTCACTAAGATAACAATAATCTCAGTCATAACAAGAGGGAATAGAGGATAAACACAAACACAAAATAACTACACCGCTACATCAGAGATGAGATGAGACATACTGTACTTTATTGTCCTCACAGGGAAATGAATACGTTACAACATTATGCATTATGAAAAAAGTAAAAACACACCACAGAGACAGAGAGAAAAATGATGAAAAAAGATGAAAAACCTCAGCCACAAGACCATAAGCTTTGGGGCAGAAGTTCTTACAGTGTCACTATGCCCAAAACGTAGTTCCATGTGAAAGAGGGGTCAAAGCTGAACGTTGCTCTAATATTTTACAAATACATCAACAATACAAATTATGTTAGTTTTGGGGATTAATTAACTTTTATTCCGTGGCCCCAGTGACTTCCACAAAATGTCCAGAACTATACAGCATACAGTACATCACTGGACATCAATTAATATAGTTATACCACTAAAGTATTTCATCAGGGGTTGACATTATAATTGGCCCGATTGCCCGACAGGGCTTTCAATACACGTTCGGACCACCAGATGACGCCCTACACAGGCCCAATGGGCCAGTAGAAAAATACCTCCTAAAAATAAATTAATAATAACTATTTTTTTATTTCACAATATAAGTTATATAAGTTTATAGACATTGACTTGTTAAATAAATATATATATATATATATTTTTTTTTTATTATTTAACAAGTCAATGTCCATGAACAAAAACTTATCCTAACTCATAAACACTTTAAAATAGCTGTTTTTTGCGCTCTGACACAGACGCTCTATTCCAGTTTTTCCCTCTTTCATGCGCTCGACAGATGGCTCTGTCCATAGATATAAGAAAGCTAGATGGCTCGCCTGCGCTGGCCGCCGTGAACGACGTCAGAGGCTCCACCTCAAGCCATCTAGCTTTCTTATGGCACTGTCCAGGGGCGGATTGGCACATATTTCCCACCTGGACAATTTTGCCTTTGCCAGGCCACCCCCCCCCAGGGTGGCCTGGCCAGGGGGGGGGGGGCAGCTGGTTAACCAGATGTAACTCTTTCAGAGCGTAAAAATGAAACCAAATGGACCCCTGCGGGTCCATTTGGTTTCATTTTTTTTGCCACTAGTGCATTTTGGATCTTGTCCGGGCCACCGGGAAAACTCCCTGTACTCCAGATGGCCAATCCGCCCCTGGCTCTGTCTACTGAACCGCTGTGGCTGGCTGCTGCCAGACCTCGCTCGGCGCTTAGCCTCGATCTCCAGGCTTACATCCACGCTGTGAAATGAACTGCCGTGCACGTCGCTTGTCAAAACTAAAACCGAGTCATAGTGGGACAACGTGTTTGACATTTTTAGCGCTATAAACTCCGCCACCGCGTCCTCCTCTGTCCACACTAGCATGGCTATTGGGCGAAGTTTGCCATGCACTAACGTATCCTCCTCCTCCTCTTCCTCATCATCATAAATCATAATACCAGACGAACTTAAAGGGGGTTCTCCGCCGCGAAAAGTCACAGATCATGCAAGTTCATCTTCTTTCTTAATAATAAAAACAGCCCAGTTGATTGTTCAGATCAGAAGTGGAAACGACGTGTTGTGGATTATGCGTGCGTGCACGCATGTAGAGCCATGCGTGCAGACCACGACGCGTTGTTTATTGATTATTAAGTCTAATATTTATTTGTATTGCCTTTTTAAAAGGAGCATACATAAATGTAGGCCTATAGGATAGGTATCATTTGTCTACCAATATGAATGTAGGCCCATAATAAATTTACGGTATTAAAAAAAATACTGGATAGGCTAGTTAAAATAAATAAATATCCAGTTAACCTCCGGTTAGTCCTGTCAGCTAGTCAAAATTAACCGTTACTGACATCCCTAATAAAAATACAAAAAAAGGAAAAAGGGCAATTCCCCTGGGCCAGTGATTTTAATAGTGAGGCCAGTGATTTGGACAATCCACTGGCCCGTGCCAAATTTCCCTTAATGTCGACCCCTGTTCATACAACTTAAAGGACCACTTTTCAACTTTCCAACTTATTTTCATATATACCACATTTTGTTTTATTTTGTGATGCAAAATAACACTAAAAAAAGGAAAAGGTGCAACAGTAAAAGTAGCATATACTGTAGTGTACAGGTATGTCTCACATATAAAGTACACCTTAACATTATTTCTTGTAGATCTTTTTTTTTTAACATTTTAAAGATATAGAAGGAATTAGTAGAATTTGCTTCAAGGATTAACAAGTTAATTTATACCTCTAAAAATATCATACATAAATAACCAAAGATTCATCATCATCATCTTGTACAAAGTTAGATCTAGGTAAGAACTTCCACAGAGTACCACAGATGTATGGAAATAATGTTTCAGTGAACCTGTGTGTGAAGGTGTGTATGTGTGTGTTAGTATCAGGATCACAGAATGACAGCTTTCCTTCATTCCAGTCCAGCTGGACTCTGATCCTCTGAGGTTTCTGATTCACTGAGAGAACAGTGGATGACCCTGAGGAGAGTGCTGTGTATTTACCTTCATTTAACATTATGCTCCAGTGTGGACCCTTTGTGTTTCCCTTCCTCTGAAAGGACTCTGCTAACACACCTACTAGCCAGTATGTATTGTCTCCAACCTCAACATCCCAGCTGTGAGTCCCTGAGTTAAAGCCCTCAGAACCAAGGACATACTACAAGTAGTCAAACCTCTCTGTGTTGTCAGGGAGATTCTGTTTCTCTCCACGCCTCACACTGGTCAGATCATCAGACAGGATGTATTCTGGATGTGCAGTGTTGGGGTCCAGAATGACAGGAGTGTAGGAGACAATGTCCTTCATCTTGTCCCAGACTCTGAAGCTCAGGTTGCCCAGGTGTTTGGCCACGTCTATCAGTGCTCCTGAGACCGGCTGTGGGTCCTGCAGTGTGAGCTGGACTCTTTCCATGGTGGTCTTGTAGTTCTGCAGGAATGAGATGTGTTCAGCTCTCAGCTCCTCCTCTATGGCTCTGATCGCGTTTGAAACGGTTGATATGTCTCTGTTCAGAGCCTCGATCTTCTCCTTCATCATCCGACTCTTCTGCTGCTCTTCCTCCCTCAGTTTGGTGATCCTGGCCTCCTCTTCATCATGTAGAAACTGATGAAGCTTCTTAAACTGTTCCTTCATCTGCGTCTCTGTGTGTTGGGTCTGGAACGTAATGTGTTCTGCTGTTTGGTCGTAGTTTGTTTTAGTTTTATTAAAGACCTCCAGTTTGTCCTGTAAAGGCTTCAGTAATTTCTGGACTTCCTCCTTGTGATCCAGAGCAGCTTCATCGACGGGTCTGAATCTGTGGCCGGTGTGTTTTTTAGAAGTTTGACACACAAGACACACTGGCTGTTGACATTCCAGACAGAACAGTTTGAGTTTCTCAGCATGCAGACTGCAGACCTGATCCTCAGACCTTGATGAAGCTCTCGCCTGTTTGAAGGCCTCACACAGGTTCTTCAGAACCAGATTACGAGAAGGACGATCCGTCGAAGATATTTCCTTACAAACTGGACATTGCTTTATTCTCTTCTCTCTCCACCAGTCCTGCAGACAGTCTTTACAGAAGCTGTGGCTACAGGACAGGACAACAGGATCTTTAAAGATGTCACGACACACAGGACAGGAAAAGTCCTCTTCTGGGAGAGACGACTTGGAAGCCATTTTAACAAACACTCGACACTCACACAGTCAACAGTGGAACTCTGCCAGTCAGTGGTGGTAACACTCCCTCTTCCAGAATGTTCCCTGAAGTTTACTTTCACTTTGACTCCTGTTTCTTGTTAAAGTCCATTCAGTTGACAGACAGAGTCAGCAGCAGGTTCCAGTGGTCTGGGTCACTATTATACTCCTGTTAAAGTCCATTCAGTTGACAAATAGAGCCAGTAGCAGGTTGTTCCAGTGGTTTGGGTCGGACAGTCTGTCTTCCTCAGTGGAAGTTGTGCGTTTGATCTGACAGGCGATCTTACCGTCTCAGATGAGTCAGGCAATGGGTGGAGCTTTGACACACCTGTTGCAACATGCGGGTAGGTAGGCAGGCACACACACACACACACGCACACACACACGCGCGCACACACACACACACACACACACACACACACACACACACACACACACACACACACACACACACACACACACACACACACACACACCACACTCTGTGGCTGATTCAGTATGCAGTGCATACTGAACATACTGATTGAATATATTGAAATCAGTACAATCTTTTATCCATCATAAAGTATAGACAAGCAAAGTATAGAGAAAACGAGAGAACAAAATGGGGGAAGTTATTTAGACCGAACACGGACCATCTCCACAGTGACAGTCTGAACACACTGAGGACAACATGCAACCCATGTCCCTGAAGTACTCTGACAGAGTGATGCCTGAGGGGAGAGGAGACACAAGACATCCAAACTGTTCATTTGAGGGGCAGAAGTATTGCATGTGTGGGACAATGTGGGGAAAACATATCAAGTTATTAAGATCTTGATGTCACATTCAAGTAATTCGGGATTCAAATATAGCAAAAATAGCTGATCTACAAGCTCATAACGTGTCACAGATCAGCTATTTTTGATAGGACAGTACATGTCAATGTGTTCTCTCTGCAGTGAGTGTGTAAATATAGAGTCACCAGGAGAATACTGAGGTTATTTTAACTGACATTGATTTTTAACTGACATCTATACAGCAGGAAAAGAGACAACATATTAGGGAATTTGAACACTGAACTCTGTCAGTTACAATGTGAGACAGACAGACAGACAGACAGACAGACAGACAGACAGACAGACAGACAGACAGACAGACAGACAGACAGACAGACAGACAGACAGACAGACAGACAGACAGACAGACAGACAGACAGACATCTACATTGGCAACTTCCGGTGGCGCTGCTCCTGCGGCGACACGGAGGCAGGACCCAGCTGCAGTGTTTTTGTGTTTTACGTTCTTTTACGTTCTTTTTTGTCCGTTAAATGTCCTGTGTTATGTGTGATTAACCACCCCGTGCTTTGGACTATTGGGGGGTGACGAAACTGGGGGACACGGACGAGTGAGAGGAACGAGCTGGAGGAGGAGGATGGCGTGGCTAACGGTGACTATCCTAGCATGGCTACTCCTGGCTAACAACAACAGAGCCGTGGAGAGTTTGGTGCAAGAGGGGGCCGGTAGTCGCCTAACGTATGGAGCAACCGAGCTGTTGCAGTTACGAGCTTGCGAGACCCCACTGCCACCGAACCTACAGAGCTCTGTCCCCAAGGAGCTGTGGAGGCAACCCGGAGGACGAGCGAGAAGGAGAGGGAGGAAAGGTGGTGTGAAACAACGCGTCCGGCGTGCTGCGAAGCTCCCGTTGCCGACAGTGTTGCTATGCAACGCCAGATCGCTAAGGAAGAAGCTTGACGAACTACGAACTCAAGTGCAAGTCAGCCATGAATATCGTGAGTCTGGGCTGTTGGTTTTCACGGAAACATGGTTTCATAAAGACATACCCGAGAGCCTAGTACAGATCGAGGGGCATACGTTGGTTCGGTCTGACAGAGAGGCCAGCTCGGGAAAGCAAGCGGGAGGAGGTGTGTGTATTTACATTAGGGACAAATGGTGCCGGAACATTGCGGTTCGGGATAAGATGTGCTGTCCCGACCTGGAACTACTATGCATAACTGTCAGACCACACTACCTTCCGAGGGAGTTCTCTAATATTTTCGTGTGTGTGGTGTATGTGCCTCCAGACGCCAACGCTACTAGAGCTGCGAACATGATTGCGGACTGCGTGCACCGGCATCTGCATGAGAAGCCCGACGCAACCATGTTGGTGCTAGGTGACATGAACCACTGCAACTTGGAAAGAGCCCTGCCAGGCTTTCAACAATATGTAAAGTGTGGCACGAGGAAAGAGAACATTTTGGACAGATGTTACGGGAATATTACGGGGGCCTATACAGCGAAGGCGAGGCCTCCTCTCGGAACCTCTGACCATAAAACGGTACATCTTCTCCCAACATACAGGTCAGTGCTCAAGTCAAGTAAACCAACAAAAAGAACAGTGCATATTTGGTCCAGGGAGGCTACAGAGGAGCTGAAGGGAAGCTTCCTCTGCACTGACTGGGACGTCTTTCTCGAGGGGGTAGACATTAACACAGCCACGGAGGCCATTACAGCGTACATTTCCTTCTGTGTTGACTGTACAATTCCACAGAAAACCATAATAGAATACCCTAATAATAAACAGCACTTCACCAGGGAAATGAAGGAGTGCATCTACAGGAAGAAAATGGCTTTTAGGGCGGGAGACAACGAGGCCGTAAAGGCTGCACAGAGGGATCTAAATAAACATTTACGGGAGTCCAGAAGGATATGTAAAGAGCGAGCAGAACGCGACCTGGCTAACTCTAATACAAAGAGACTGTGGGACTCTATTAGGAGGATGACAAACATGAACTCGGAGAGGAAACCGCTAGCTGCTACTGATGAGAACGCTAAAGCTAATGAACTCAATCACTTTTTTATGAGATTTGAACATGACACCTATCGAGAATGCTGTAATGTGGTAAATGAGCTGAATGATGATGTTAACAGTAGGGTCGTGCTGGACCTGGAGACGGTTAGTAGTGTGTTTAAGAGCATTAAGACTAACAAGGCAACTGGGCCAGATGGGATACAGGCTTCCCTGTTAAAAACCTGTGCTGATGAATTAGCACCAGTGTGGCACAAACTTTTCCAACTATCATTAGATTTACACACAGTACCAGAGCTATGGAAGAAGTCCATTATTGTCCCAGTCCCGAAAAAAACATGCATCACAGGGAATAATGACTATAGGCCGGTGGCCATTACATCAAATGTGGTCAAGTCACTAGAAAGGATTCTCTCTGAGATACTTAGGAAAAATGTAGAACCCCGTTTAGATCAATTCCAGTTTGCTTACTCCAGGAAGCGTAGTACCGGTGATGCAATTGCTACAGTAGCGCACTACATCTTAAAACATCTAGAAAACAATGGGGCATACGCCAGGCTGCTTTTTATTGATTTTAGCTCTGCATTTAATTCAATCCACCAAGATATTCTGCTACGCAAACTAGTCCAGCTCGGTACGAACCCTTGGTTGATAAAGTGGTACTTTTCGTTTCTCTCGAGGAGACCACAGCGAGTAAGATTTAATAGTGTCCTTTCAGAAGAGACATATAGCAGCACAGGAGTCCCACAAGGTACCGTGAGCTCCTCACTCCTGTTTACCCTGTATACTAATGACTGTGTCAGCTCATACTCTAATCAATATGTGATCAAGTTTTCGGATGACACCGTTCTACTCAGTTTACTCACGAGCAAATCTAACATCCTTAGCCATACATCTGGAGTGGATAGATTTGTGGAATGGTGTGATCAAAATCATGTAATGATCAACACTGACAAAACAGAGGAGATCATTGTTGATCCAAGGTCTGTGGGAGACCATACCATGATCAAGGTGCATGATGTTAACATCAAACAGGTCTACTCCTATAAGTATCTGGGAGTACTAATTGATCAAGATATGAGCTGGCACACACATGTTGAATCATGCTGTTCGAAAATACACCAGAGGTTACACTTTCTTCGCAGATTGAGGCTGTTTGGTGTTAGTGTGAACATTATGCTAATTTTCTATAGGGCTAGCATAGAATCTATACTGAGATATGGTATCTCGAGTTGGTATGGAAATCTGACTGTGAAATACAAAGCTCAAATAGAAAGAATTGTAAAAACGGCTGGGAAGATCATGGGCCTATCTTCTCCCCCCCTGACCCTCCAAGCCATTTTTGAGCAGACGGTAATAAGGCAAGCTAAGAATGTAACCTCTGACCCCTCACATGTTCTTTACTCAGAATATGAACTAATGAGATCAGGTAGAAGGTATAGGACACCACAGTGCAGACACAACCGTTTTAAACACTCATTTGTACCTCTTTCTATAAAACTGTTAAATAGGTAGTCATTTCCCTTACATAGGGGTAAGCACTTAGGGTGTATATGTTATGTGTTCTTGAGTTGTCTGCTGGTTTGTTTTTTGTCTATTGTATGTTTGCAGCTGTGGTCCTGTCTCCAAGACGAATTTCTCCCTCGGGAGACAAATAAAACTGAACTTGAACTTGAACTTGGTCACTCTAGTTTTTGTTTCTCATCCAAATGTCAGAAAAATGTCTAGGGAGTAGCTATACGCCTGTCAGACCCTACCCTGGAATAAATAATAATACATACTGTATATAGGAATAAAGAGAAAAGAACAGTCAACTAGCGTTGACTTCCATTGTAACAATGGAATGCAGAAGTGCAGAACTATTCTATTAATAGCTCCACTTTGCAGAGAGATGAAAACGTGTCACCACTCTCTTACTATTACCATTATACTAGACAGAGGCGTCATCTTGCGTCCGTCCTCACATAGGCTGCCCCCCCCGCCCCCCCGGCTCAGACGGCCGGGGGGGCGGCGGCTCTGTGTGTGTGTGCCATTAAT
Source organism: Benthosema pterotum (assembly GCA_039105355.1). Classification (NCBI taxonomy): domain Eukaryota; kingdom Metazoa; phylum Chordata; class Actinopteri; order Myctophiformes; family Myctophidae; genus Benthosema; species Benthosema pterotum. The sequence goes on along the minus strand of CM076987.1, from coordinate 1,298,678 downwards.
TCTAATTAGTAATGCAAGAAAGAGAATGTGAATAAAACGTGAATAAAATATGCAATGCAAGTATATTCAATGTATTGCATATGTATTTATTTGTTTGTTTTGGGGCAATCTTTTATCCCCCAGCCTCTCCACACAGTGGACAGAGAGGCTGGTTAGTGGAAATAGTGATGGGCCATTCATTAGCCATCAACACCTCCAGTCTCCAGGACCAGTTAAACAGGTTTTGAGCCATTTGATAACAAAAGACTATTAATGAAGTCTAACACCTTTGGAAACGTGCCATTGTAATGTATAGCCCAAATCCCCCACCACTACTCATTGTTTGTCAGTTACCATGCAAGGGCGATTTTCCCCCTACCCTGAATTCCTGGCCCAAGCCTAGCCTGGGCCAGCAAATTAAGTCGGGACCACAGTCCCTGTGAAATCCTACTGAAATCCTCATGTAGGCTGCAGCCTTGCAGCCTACACAAACTTTACGCGCCTGCTACTAGACTAAGATAACAATAATCTCAGTCATAAATGGGAATTGAGGATAAACACAAACAGAATAACTACACCGCTACATCAGAGATGAGATGAGACATACTTTATTGTCTTTGCACGGAAATTAATATGTTACAACAGCATTATGGAAAAAGTAAAAACACCACAGAGACGGAGAGAAAAGTTCTTTGACATAAAGGGACATAATCAAAACAAAAGACTTCTGACACAAGACCCTAAACTTCGGGGCACAATTTCTTACAGTATGTTTCAACATTGAGTGATGGACCGGCAATGGCCGGTAGGCTGGGCAATGTCAGCCGAAAAGCTAAACATAATTGAGGTTTTCTGGTGATACTTGGTCGATTTAGGTTACAGCCAATGAAATTCCAGCGTCACCCACGTCACCCGCTTTTAAAAACGTGCTATTACAGTATAACTACACCCAAAACCTGGTTCCAGGTGAAAGAGGAGTCAAAGCTGAAGGAACATTGATGTAATATTTTACAAATGGGTCGACAATACAAATTACTATTGTTATTTAGGCCACAACATATTTCACTGGACATCATTTAATACAGTTGACACCACTATATTAATGGAAAGTATTTCATACAACTTACAAAAGGACGACTTCACCACTTTTCAACTTTTCATGATTGGTCCTCATTAATGTTCATGATATTTTTTGTCCACAAAAATAAAAACACAAAATAAAATAAGGAAGAGTAAAAGTATCATATATGTCTTGCATATAAAGTACTCCTTAACATTACTTGTTGTCTAGTTTTAATTTGTAGTAGGTCTAATAATAGCCATACATTGATTATTATTTCATAGTGTATCTTACAATGTCCTACTGCTCCTCCAATGAACTGGTTAAACCCAGACCTGCTGTGCTGTGAGCAGGTCTGGTGTTCATCTGTCTATTTATCAACATTTTTTAAAAACATCTTGAAAGTGAGAGATTTACTGATATAGAAGGAATTTTAGAATTAGCTTTGGGTCTTAATTAACGGGTTAATTTATACTAAAAACATTGCCAAACATTGTTAATAATATCACCAGGTTATTAATGTTGACATGATTCACATTTACCACTACTGACATTAAATGTGCAGAATGTGTGAATTGAGTTTTAATTCAGATTCTATGAATCTCTTTTAACACCATCATTTTCATATAATTATGTTATTATCATCATCATCATCATCATCCTCATCATGTCTACAGTAGTATTTAGACAGATCTAGGTAAGATCTTCAGAGTAGAACCAGGATCAGTGGCAATGTATGGAAAGAGTGTTTCAGTGAACCTGTGTGTGAAGGTGTGTATGTGTGTGTTAGTATCAGGATCACAGAATGACAGCTTTCCTTTATTCCAGTCCAGCTGGACTCTGATCCTCTGAGGTTTCTGCTTCACTGAGAGATCAGTGCCTGACCCTGAGGAGGATGCTCCGTATTTACCTTTATATAACCATATTGTCCAGTATGAACCCCCTGTCTTGCCCTTCCTCTGAAAGGACTCTGCTAACACACCTACTATCCACTCTGTATTGTCTCCAACCTCAACATCCCAGCTGTGAGTCCCTGAGTTAAAGCCCTCAGAACCAAGGACAAAGTTATAGTCGTCAAACCTCTCTGTGTTGTCAGGGAGCTTCTGTCTCTCTCCCCATGTCACACTGGTCAGATCATCAGACAGGGTGTATACTGGATTTGCAGTGTTGGGGTCCAGAATGACAGGAGTGTAGGAGACAATGTCCTTCATCTTGTCCCAGACTCTGAAGCTCAGGTTGCCCAGGTGTTTGGCCACGTCTATCAGTGCTCCTGAGACTGGCTGTGGGTCCTGCAGTGTGAGCTGGACTCTTTCCATGGTGGTCTTGTAGTTCTGCAGGAATGAGATGTGTTCAGCTCTCAGCTCCTCCTCTATGGCTCTGATCGCGTTTGAAATGGTTGATATGTCTCTGTTCAGAGCCTCGATCTTCTCCTTCATCACCTGACTCTTCTGCTGCTCTTCCTCCCTCAGTTTGGTGATCCTGGCCTCCTCTTCATCATGTAGAAACTGATGAAGCTTCTTAAACTGTTCCTTCATCTGCGTCTCTGTGTGTCGGGTCTGGAACATGATGTGTTCTGCTGTTTGGTCGTAGTTTGTTTTAGTATTAATAAAAACCTCCAGTTTGTCCTGTAAAGGCTTCAGTAATTTCTGGACTTCCTCCTTGTGATCCAGAGCAGCTTCATCGACGGGTCTGATTCTGTGTCCGGTGTGTTTTTTAGAATCTCGACACACAAGACACACTGGCTGTTGACATTCCAGACAGAACAGTTTGAGTTTCTCAGCATGCAGACTGCAGACCTGATCCTCAGACCCTGATGAAGCTCTCTGATGTCTCTCCTGTAATCTCACCTGTTTGAAGGACTCACACAGGTTCTTCAGAGCCAGATTACGTGGTGGTTCCATTGAATGTCTCTTCTTACAAACTGGACATTCCCTTATTTTCTTCTCTCTCCACCAGTCCTGCAGACAGTCTTTACAGAAGCTGTGGCTACAGGACAGGAGAACAGGATCTTTAAAGATGTCACAACACACAGGACAGGAAAAGTCCTCTTCTGGGAGAGACGCCTTGGAAGCCATTTTAACAAACACTCGACACTCACACAGTCAACAGTGGAACTCTGCCAGTCAGTGGTGGTAACACTCCCTCTTCCAGAATGTTCCCTGAAGTTTACTTTCACTTTGACTCCTGTTTCTTGTTAAAGTCCATTCAGTTGACAGACAGAGTCAGCAGCAGGTTCCAGTGGTCTGGGTCACTATTAACTCCTGGTAAAGTCCATTAAATAGAGCCAGTAGCAGGTTGTTCCAGTGGTCTGGGTCACTATTAACTCCTGTAGCTTTTGCAAAGACGGTCTGTCCTCTTCAGTGTGATCTGAAGTGTTTGATCTGACAGGCGATCTTACAGTCTCAGATGAGTCAGGCAAGGGGTGGAGCTTAGACACAACTGTTGCAACATGCAGGTAGGCAGGCACACACACACACACACACACGCACGCACGCACGCGCGCACCACACTCTGTGGCTGATTCAGTATGCAGTGCATATTGAACATACTAAACTGATTGAATATATTGAAATCAGTACAATCCATCCATATCCATCATAAAGTATAGACAAGCAAAGTATAGAGAGAACGAGAGAACATAATGGGGGAAGTTATTTAGTTGTTCATCGTCTCAGTGTGGAATTTGACCATTCAAAGTGTTTTACAATGTACCTCATAACTCATTAACCCTTGTACACATCATAAACAGAGAGCAGCAGTTAAGGCAGTGGTCCCCAAACTATGGCCTGCGGACCGGACAAATCTCTACATTTGACCTGGGGCCCTGAACAATACCAAAGACGCATTCATTCATTCATTCATTCATTCATTCATTCATTCATTCATTCATTATGTAAATGATTGATGATGGTTTAGTTAGGTAAGAGAAAGATTTGTTCAGAATGTAGGATATATAACCTGCAGTGGGACACACCATTATTTTATTTTATATGAATAAATAAATAATTAAAAATTTGAGTAGATAAATGGATAAACAGGATAACACTAAAAAACAATAGCTAAACAAGACAAAGCTAGACAGGCTGTATGCCTGTCTGTTAATCAAGATCTAATGGAGTATGTTAAACGGTAGTTCACATTTTTTAACTTAGGTTCCATTCTATTGAAAAAAATAATTTTAATATAGTGCTGTCAACTGTATTAATTGATGTCGAGAGTCCAGTGGTGTGAGTTCTGTTCTGTTACTTGTTGAAATGTGAATTAATTCCAAGTTCAAGTTTCAAGTTTATTTGTCTCCCGGAGGAGAAATTTGTCTTGGAGACATTAGGACCACGGCTGCATACATAGGACAATAGACAAAAAACAAAACAAAAGACGTATTCAGCAGTTTAATGGAGAGAGGTATGGAATAAGTGTCCGTATCTATCATGTTATTACTGCAATGTATCCATCATCTGTACCCCCTCTATGATGACATGGAACTGTGTTTTTACTGTATATACTGTGTGTTGTATAGTCTGATGGCGTTTGGCAGAAAGCAGAGACTTTACCTCTCAGTATTCATTGTGTGAGCACTGAGTCTATGACTAAAGGTCACTAAAGGCCTGTTTTACAGGGGTGGATGTAACATTTCCCATTTTTTCTTTTTTTCTTTTTTTTGGGGGGGGGGGGTGGCTTGTGATAGGCTGTTTACCTGTGTAAATAGAAGCCTCTGATAGGCTGTTTACCTGTGTAAATAGAAGCCTCTGATAGGCTGGTTACCTGTATAAATAGAAGCCTCTCTTGCAGCCACAGGCATGTTGGAGGTGTTCGCCACTAGAGCTGTTCTCTTCATGATGCTCTCAGTCTGACCATCAACCTCCATGGTGAGCTGTGGAGATACACAGATACACTAGTTCACTAGTATGTAGGAGATACACAGATACACTAGTTCACCTCCATGGTGAGCTGTAGAGATACACAGATACACTAGTTCACCTCCATGGTGAGCTGTGGAGATACACAGATACACTAGTTCACCTCCATGGTGAGCTGTGGAGATACACAGATACACTAGTTCACCTCCATGGTGAGCTGTGGAGATACACAGATACACTAGTTCACTAGTATGTAGGAGATACACAGATACACTAGTTCACTAGTGTTTAGGAGATACACATGTTCACTAGTGTTTAGGAGATACCCAGATACACTAGTTCACCTCCATGGTGAGCTGTAGAGATACACAGATACACTAGTCCACCTCCATGGTGAGCTGTAGAGATACACAGATACACTAGTTCACCTCCATGGTGAGCTGTAGAGATACACAGATACACTAGTTCACCTCCATGGTGAGCTGTAGAGATACACAGATACACTAGTTCACCTCCATGGTGAGCTGTAGAGATACACAGATACACTAGTTCACCTCCATGGTGAGCTGTGGAGATACACAGATACACTAGTTCACCTCCATGGTGAGCTGTGGAGATACACAGATACACTAGTTCACCTCCATGGTGAGCTGTGGAGATACACAGATACACTAGTTCACTAGTATGTAGGAGATACACAGATACACTAGTTCACCTCCATGGTGAGCTGTAGAGATACACAGATACACTAGTTCACCTCCATGGTGAGCTGTGGAGATACACAGATACACTAGTTCACCTCCATGGTGAGCTGTGGAGATACACAGATACACTAGTTCACCTCCATGGTGAGCTGTGGAGATACACAGATACACTAGTTCACCTCCATGGTGAGCTGTAGAGATACACAGATACACTAGTTCACCTCCATGGTGAGCTGTAGAGATACACAGATACACTAGTTCACCTCCATGGTGAGCTGTAGAGATACACAGATACACTAGTTCACCTCCATGGTGAGCTGTGGAGATACACAGATACACTAGTTCACCTCCATGGTGAGCTGTAGATATACACAGATACACATGTTTAATAGTGTTTAGGAGATACACAGATACACTAGTTCACCTCCATGGTGAGCTGTAGAGATACACAGATACACATGTTTAATAGTGTTTAGGAGATACACAGATACACTAGTTCACCTCCATGGTGAGCTGTAGAGATACACAGATACACATGTTTAATAGTGTTTAGGAGATACACAGATACACATGTTTAATAGTGTTTAGGAGATACACAGATACACTAGTTCACCTCCATGGTGAGCTGTAGGAGATACACAGAAAGACTAGTTCACTAGTGTTTAGGAGATACACAGATACACATGTTCACTAGTGTTTAGGAGATACACAGATACTCTAGTTCACTAGTGAGTAGGAGGAGGATAGACATGTTAACTACTAATCACTAGTGAGTTGAATGTGGACCAACATATTCACTACTAATCACTAGTGAGTTGGATGTCGGTCAACATATTCACTAGTAGAGCCGGGGTCATATCGGGGGTCATATCAGAGGGTGTTTTGTGTATCTGTCAAAGTGATGGTGCTGGGGAGTTGGACTGGTATGTGTTTGTATCACTATTATTCACTCTACTGCATTTGTTCCTTCACAGCTTGACTGAACAAGTTAAAAAACAAAGAAAGGTCTTGAATAAAGACATTGGTTTAAGACAGCAGTTTGTCTGTACTACTGTCAGTGTGACTGTACCTCTGCATGGTCATATCGGCACAACATCTATACGCAGCAGGTGTTCACCTGCTATTTTTGGGTAGAATGTGAGAACGCATTCAAGAGGATTTAACAGAGGAGCAGTGGAGTACGGCTTGTGAAAATGCCCATTCTCAAACTGGAAATACTCGTCTAAAACTTCTACAGTACAATTGGCTTATGAGGGTGTACATTACACCGGTCAAACTCAATAAATACAACAATAATATTCCAGATACTTGCACCAGATGTGGTGAGGATAGGGGTACACTGCTCCACTGTTTATGGACATGTCCAAGGCTGGTGGAGTTCTGGAGGGAGGTCGGGCAGGAGATGCAAAAGATTTTGTCAATCAACATTGAACCAGAACCAAAGTTGTTCCTGCTCGGTCTCTATCCAGAAGGACACAGGTTTAAGCGTAATCAACAAATATTCATGGATATATGCCTTTTACAGGCCAAAAGAGTAATAGCACTGACGTGGAAGAAAACAGATAAACCAAATATTTCACAATGGTTCCGGGAACTTTCTCTATGCTTACCCTTAGAAAAGATCACATATATTCTCAAGAACAAACAAGAAGTGTTTATGGAGGTATGGGGATGTTTTATACAATATATCAATAACAATAACTTGTCACATTTAATGGAAATCGCTGAAGAGGAATAGTGCTGTTTTTGTTTTTGTTTTGTTTTGTGTTGCTTTTTTTATATTGTCCAGTCTAGTTGTCAGTTTTTTGTTTTGTTTCTTTCTCTTTTCTTTCATATTGTATTGTTTGTATTGTAATGTATTGTCTGTGTGTTTGTGTGTAAAAAACTAATAAAAACATTATTGAAAAAAAAAAAAAAAAAAAAAAAAAAGAATGTGAGAACGCAGCTCAAATCTTTCAGTATGTTGTTTCAGAGCGAATGTTTGTTAAAATCTACAATGTCACGACAAAATGCTTTAACAGAGAAATATGTCTGTTAAAATTAACTCCTATCAGCACTGTATGTATGTATATAACAGATTTGACAGACCTCAGCAGTGTGTATGTAAGTATATAACAGATCTCACAGACCTCAGGGAAGTCTCTCAGTAATATGTACAGTATATAACAGATCTCACAGACCTCAGGGAAGTCTCTCAGTACTATGTACAGTATAAAACAGATCTCACAGACCTCAGGGAAGTCTCTCAGTACTGTGTATGTATAAAACAGATCTCACAGACCTCAGCAGTCTCTCAGTGTATGTACAGTATAAAACAGATCTCACAGACCTCAGGGAAGTCTCTCAGTAGTATGTACAGTATATAACAGATCTCACAGACCTCAGGGAAGTCTCTCAGAACTTCAGACATCTCGTTGCCTCTCTCTCCACATCCCACATAGATGATGACATCGCTGTTAGAGTACTTGGACAGGGACTGTGAGATCACCGTCTTTCCACAGCCGAAAGCTCCGGGGATGGCTGTAGTCCCGCCCTGAACACACCTACAGAGAGAGAGAGGAGCTTTAGTACTGCTGTAGTACTGCCCTGAACACACCTACAGAGAGAGAGGAGCTTTAGTACTGCTGTAGTACTGCCCTGAACACACCTACAGAGAGAGAGGAGCTTTAGTACTGCTGTAGTACTGCCCTGAACACACCTACAGGGAGAGAGGAGCTTTAGTACTGCTGTAGTACTGCCCTGAACACACCTACAGAGAGAGGAGCTTTAGTACTGCTGTAGTACTGCCCTGAACACACCTACAGAGAGAGAGGAGCTTTAGTACTGCTGTAGTACTGCCCTGAACACACCTACAGAGAGAGAGGAGCTTTAGTACTGCCCTGAACACACCTACAGAGAGAGAGGAGCTTTAGTACTGCTGTAGTACTGCCCTGAACACACCTACAGAGAGAGAGGAGCTTTAGTACTGCTGTAGTACTGCCCTGAACACACCTACAGAGAGAGAGGAGCTTTAGTACTGCTGTAGTACTGCCCTGAACACACCTACAGGGAGAGAGGAGCTTTAGTACTGCTGTAGTACTGCCCTGAACACACCTACAGAGAGAGAGGAGCTTTAGTACTGCCCTGAACACACCTACAGAGAGAGAGGAGCTTTAGTACTGCCCTGAACACACCTACAGAGAGAGAGGAGCTTTAGTACTGCCCTGAACACACCTACAGAGAGAGAGGAGCTTTAGTACTGCCCTGAACACACCTACAGAGAGAGAGGAGCTTTAGTACTGCCCTGAACACACCTACAGAGAGAGAGGAGCTTTAGTACTGCTGTAGTACTGCCCTGAACACACCTACAGAGAGAGAGGAGCTTTAGTACTGCTGTAGTACTGCCCTGAACACACCTACAGAGAGAGGAGCTTTAGTACTGCTGTAGTACTGCCCTGAACACATCTACAGAGAGAGAGGAGCTTTAGTACTGCTGTAGTACTGCCCTGAACACACCTACAGAGAGAGGAGCTTTAGTACTGCTGTAGTACTGCCCTGAACACACCTACAGAGAGAGAGGAGCTTTAGTACTGCTGTAGTACTGCCCTGAACACACCTACAGGAGAGAGGACATTTAGTACTGCCCTGAACACACCTACAAGGAGAGAGGACATTTAGTACTGCTGTAGTACTGCCCTGAACACACCTACAGGGAGAGAGGACATTTAGTACTGCTGTAGTACTGCCCTGAACACACCTACAGAGAGAGAGGACATTTAGTACTGCTGTAGTACTGCCCTGAACACACCTACAGAGAGAGAGGACATTTAGTACTGCTGTAGTACTGCCCTGAACACACCTACAGGGAGAGGAGCTTTAGTACTGCTGTAGTACTGCCCTGAACACACCTACAGAGAGAGAGGAGCTTTAGTACTGCTGTAGTACTGCCCTGAACACACCTACAGAGAGAGGAGCTTTAGTACTGCTGTAGTACTGCCCTGAACACACCTACAGAGAGAGGAGCTTTAGTACTGCTGTAGTACTGCCCTGAACACACCTACAGAGAGAGGAGCTTTAGTACTGCCCTGAACACACCTACAAGGAGAGAGGACATTTAGTACTGCCCTGAACACACCTACAAGGAGAGAGGAGCTTTAGTACTGCTGTAGTACTGCCCTGAACACACCTACAGAGAGAGGAGCTTTAGTACTGCTGTAGTACTGCCCTGAACACACCTACAAGGAGAGAGGAGCTTTAGTACTGCTGTAGTACTGCCCTGAACACACCTACAGAGAGAGAGGAGCTTTAGTACTGCCCTGAACACACCTACAAGGAGAGAGGAGCTTTAGTACTGCTGTAGTACTGCCCTGAACACACCTACAGAGAGAGGAGCTTTAGTACTGCTGTAGTACCGCCCTGAACACACCTACAAGGAGAGAGGAGCTTTAGTACTGCTGTAGTACTGCCCTGAACACACCTACAGAGAGAGGAGCTTTAGTACTGCTGTAGTACCGCCCTGAACACACCTACAGAGAGAGGAGCTTTAGTACTGCTGTAGTACTGCCCTGAACACACCTACAGAGAGAGAGGAGCTTTAGTACTGCTGTAGTACCGCCCTGAACACACATACAGAGAGAGGAGCTTTAGTACTGCTGTAGTACTGCCCTGAACACACCTACAGGGAGAGAGGAGCTTTAGTACTGCTGTAGTACCGCCCTGAACACACCTACAGAGAGAGAGGAGCTTTAGTACTGCTGTAGTACTGCCCTGAACACACCTACAGAGAGAGAGGAGCTTTAGTACTGCTGTAGTACTGCCCTGAACACACCTACAGAGAGAGGAGCTTTAGTACTGCTGTAGTACTGCCCTGAACACACATTCAGCTCCTCCTGTCTACAAGGACCAAGTGTCCTTGGGCAAGGCACTCAAAAACGTTAATAGCTGGTATACTCTGGTATTCTCCATGGCTGTGGTGTAGCCAGGTCTGATATAAGTCAGGGATATAAGTCAGGGAGTCACTTTTTGACTTGAGAGCTACTTTCAAAATGACCGGCTCAAAATCAAAAATGTGATCTGAAAATCAATTTCAAGGCCCCTAGAAAGTTTGGTCTTTGAAATAGGTGATGTGATGTGATGGTGTTACTGACTGTTATAGTGTTTAACAATAATGCACTTACTGTATACCTGTATATGCTACTACTGACGTTTGAAAACAGTATTTGAGGTTTGAGTTGACATTTTGTAATGTTGAGTTTAGTTTCTTGCACCCAAAACTAAGAACTTTCACATTTTGTGTCCACAATTGGGAAACAGAACTGGCAAAACGTTGGTCAAAATAATTTTCTCCATTTTCTAATTGTGTGGACTCTTGAAAATTACGTAATACAGATGTTTAGATATAATTTAACTCTTGAGAGGGTAAAATGAAACCAAATGGACCCGTAAGGGTCCATTTGGTTTCATTTTAACGCTCTCAAGAGTTACAGATCTATAAGGGTCCAGGTGCTGGGGGGACTGTCATGTGATCTACCTGCCTGGTCTGTGTGATCTACTGGTAGATCACCATCTACCTTTTGGACAGCTCTGGTGTAAGTCTTCTCATTGGCTGTTTGGCAGCAAATCAGGTCTGGGGCCTTGTGTGTAGGCCGAAAGCCACAAGACCCAGGCCGGAACTTACCAAATAATTATCCATAATAATTAAAACCAGCCATCAAGAGTTTCAACTCATGATGAACAAAGCAGGGGAGTACAGTAACATTTTTAATTGAGATGTCAGGTGATTTCTGGACATTTTTTAATTAGCTTTTAATTATTGTGAGCAATTATTTGGTAAGCCCAGGGCCAGGTCTGGTGGTACAGGCTTTTGGCCTACACACAAGGCCCCAGACCTGATTCGCTGCCATGCAGCCAATGAGAAAAATGACACTATGATGGAGAATATCAGCCAATGGGTGCAATTCTCAATCGCTGTGGTGTAGCAGGTATGGTGTAAGTCTTCTCATTGGCTGCATGGCAGCAAATCAGTTCTGGGGCCTTGGGGTAGGCCGAAAGCCTATACCACCAGCCCTGGGCCTGAGCTTACCAAATAATTACCCAGAATAATTAAAACCTGCAAGTCAAAAGGTCCAGAAATCACCTGACCCCCAATTAAAAATGTTACTGTACTCCCCTGCTTTGTTCATCATGAGTTGAAGCTCTTGATGACTGGTTTTAATTATTATGGATAATTATTTGGTAGGCCCAGGCCCAGGCCTGGTGGTATAGGCTTTCGGGCCTACCTCAAGGCCCCAGACCTGATTCACTGCCATGCAGCCAATGAGCACGGCCCCAAACCTGATTTGCTGCCATGCAGCCAATGAGAGGACTTACACCATACCTGGCTACACCACAGCGATTGGGAATTGCACCCAATGCCTCTCACAGTCACAACACACACAGAGAGAGAAAAACAATCTGGTTCCACCTGGTACCACCTTCTCCTTCTACACCATGGGTTTCAACCTTTTCACACCAGGGACCACTATTTATTCAGCATTTGAGCCATGGAGGACAACCATTTGATGACATTTTAACCCCAAAACTAAAGATTTATTTTGCTTTTGTCCACAATTCCAGGCTGGATTTTGGGGGGGGAAACAGTCAAAATACAGATCAATAAAAATGATAGATATTTTAACGCTTGAGAGTGAATGGACCCGCAACGGTCCATTCAACTAGTGCTCCCCGGAACACTGGTTGAAAACCACTATCTACAGCATTGACACTCAAGTGTGGAGTGCCTTTAGTGGTCCGTGACTCATATGCTGAATAAATAGTGGGCCCTGGTATGAAAAAGGTTGAAAACCACTGATCTACCTGTATGACTCTAGGTGTCTAGGTATAGTCCAGTATAACTCACGGGAACAGAGCGTCCAGAACTCTCTGTCCGGTCAGCAGAGGGTTAGGGTTAGGGTTAGTTACTCACGGGAACAGAGCGTCCAGAACTCTCTGTCCGGTCAGTAGAGGGTTAGGGTTAGGGTTAGTTACTCACGGGAACAGAGCGTCCAGAACTCTCTCAGAGGGTTAGGGTTAGTTACTCACGGGAACAGAGCGTCCAGAACTCTCTCAGAGGGTTAGGGCTAGTAACTCACGGGAACAGAGCATCCAGAACTCTCTGTCCGGTCAGCAGAGGGTTAGGGTTAGGGTTAGGGTTAGTTACTCACGGGAACAGAGCGTCCAGAACTCTCTGTCCGGTCAGTAGAGGGTTAGGGTTAGGGTTAGTTACTAGAGGGTTAGGGTTAGTTACTCACGGGAACAGAGCGTCCAGGACTCTCTGTCCGGTCAGCAGAGGATGGTTAGCAGGGAGTTTCTCAGTGACTGGACGGATCTGTCTGACAGGCCAGACCTGGATCATGGTGAACTTCTCCTTGATGCCTTCAAAGTCCAACTCTAGAACCACATCCTGGAAACACAGAGACACGCACGCACGCATACACACACGCACACGCACACGCACACACACACACACACACACACACACACACACACACACACACACACACACACACACACACACACACACACACACACACACACACACTCAATTGGAACTAGAACACTGAAAATATAAAAGGGGAACTCCACCCATTTTCAACATTCTAATATGTCATTAATATACCCTAGAGGTGCTGGGTGGACATGATGAAAAACGTTCCCCCATTCTGTGTTTCCTAGAAATGGAGGTCTGAAGAAAACCACTAACATGGTGAAACATCTTGATGACATCATCAAGATGTATTCTCACCATGTTAATGGATTTCTTTAGACGCTTCTTTTTTTCTGAGAGCGTACAAATGGAACCAAATGAACCCTAACGGGTTCATTTGGTTCTGAGGGCATTTGTACGCCCTCAGAAAAAATGTTGAAAATGGGTGGACTTTAACTAATGATTAATGAAGAGCCTCTCCTGCTTGAATGGAATCACAGAAACAAAAAGTGTAGGTTGCACACAGTGAATTTCAATTCCATTTGATTTTCTTCACAACAGAATGGCACTGCTAACAGGTGACTACAAATCCCATGATGCTCTGCTGGTGTTTTGCTGTCTCTCTGTAATATATTTACCTCAGAAGGCTGCACATAGAAAAGAGGCATTACATTTTTATTTAAATGTCATTGCCTGTTCCATATTCAGTGTATCAGCAAATAAGTCAAACTGAGCAATAATTAACGTTTCATTCATGCATTGCTACTTCAAGGCTTGAATGTCTGATTTATTTATTGTTATTTTATTTTCAAATGTATTATTAGTCTGTGGAAAAAGTTAAATAAAGTAAAGTTATATGAGCCTTGCTTGTTCAATATTCAATGCAAAACTTGTTTGGGTCCCTATTAAAAGGTTAATTTATTCAACCTCGGCCCGTGGATTCTTTCAGTTTTAAATTTTGGCCGACTCTTTATTTGAGTTTGGTCCTACTTACAGACACATTGTAATGTCCCCCGGTGGGGCCAGGTAGGTGGTCCCTGGACCACCAGTACTCACCGACACGTTGTAATGTCCCAAAAATAATTACTTTTTGGCCTCATATGCAAACAAAAAAAGTCCTATTTGAATGCATAAACCTAAATTAAATTAACTTTTCCATTAGATCTGCCTTTCACTTTATACCATGGGTCTCCAACAGGTAGCTTGCGAGCTACCGGTAGCTCGTTCTAAATCGCTCTAAATCATGGGTCTCCAACAGGTAGCTTGCGAGCTATCGGTAGCTCGTTCTAAATCGCTCTAAATCATGGGTCTCCAACGCGCTCGCGATCTACCGGTAGCTCGTTGGGTGTTTTTGGGTCGCTTGCAAAGGAGTTGCAAAATTAGGCTATGAATGATATGAAAAGCATGACCTGAAATGCATTGCAACTCTTTCCTTTGTCATTCAACATACAAACGTATGCCCACTCGAGCGTAACTAGGCCTACGTCAATACGCCCAGAATACGTCTATCAGTAATAGGCTACGTCAGTCGTCTTCAGGTCAAATCAAATCCAATCAAGGCAAAGACAAATCTGTCAGTGACATGATCAGTGCTGTGAAGGCCTTCAAAGCAAAAGTCTCATTTTACATGCAACAGGTAAAAAACAAGAGACTGCAGCATTTTCCTTCAATGAGGAAGGTGTTGGAAAACAATGCAGAGGCAGTTGATGTGTTGGATGTGGATAAATATTGTGACCTACTGTCCAAGCTTGGGCAGGAATTTGAGGACAGGTTCAAAGATTTTGGTGAACTGGAGCCCTGTGTGGCATTCATTGCTAACCCTTTAATGGAGGTAGATGTGAGTGTAATATCAGGGCAGATGGCTGACATGTTCAATGTCAATGCATTTGAAATGGAAATGGAGATTATTAATCTCCAAAATGATAGGTAAAAGCAGGTAAAAAGCACAACAGAATTCACAACATTGAAAGTGAGTGCTTTATTTGGCTCTACTTATCTTTGTGAATCTGCATTCTCTGATATGAATGTGATCAAATCCAAATTCAGAACTAGGTTGACTGATGATGATTTGAATGACTCTATAAGAGTGAACCTGAGTGGATACACCCCAGCGTTCAAGTGTCTTGCGGAGGCCATGCAGTGCCAGGCATCTCATTAGAGGAGAATGCAAAATGTGAATGCACTTTTGAAAAAAAAGCTAAAAGTGAAGTAGCTCTCGGCCCCTCAGATTTTTTCAAAGTAGCTCTAAAATGAAAAAAACGTTGGAGACACCTGCTTTATGCCTACTGTTGTGAACGTGTGAATCACCACCGCCCCCATGTGGCAGAGTCAGGTTAGGTCTCATGACATTACACTGCTACAGTGGTTTTCAACCTCTTTCATACCAGGGACCACTATTTATTCAGCATTTGAGACACGGACCACCACTGGAGGACATTTTAGTCCCACAGCCCCCAAAACTAAAGATTTATTTTGCTTTTGTCCACAATTCCAGGCTGGATTTGGGGAAACCAAACAGTCCAACATACAGATCAAAATGACCATTAATCTTCTACATTCTCTAGTTGTGTAGACTTGGGATAATTCACATGATGAATATTTTAACTCTTGAGAGCGTAAACATGGAACCAAATTCCATTTGGTTTCATGTTTACACTCTCAAAGAGTTACATCTGGTTAACCAACTTTCCATCATTTAGCCTTGGAGGGACCACCTGGAACCTTCTGAAGGACCACTGGTGGTCCCCGGACCACTGGTTGAGAACCAGTACTCACCGACACGTCGTAGTGCCCCGGCGGGGCCAGGTAGGTGGTCCCTGGACCACCAGTACTCACCGATACGTCGTAGTGTCCCGGGGGAGCCAGGTAGGTGGTCCCTGGACCACCAGTACTCACCGATACGTCGTAGTGCCCCGGCGGGGCCAGGTAGGTGGTCCCTGGACCACCAGTACTCACCGATACGTCGTAGTGCCCCGGCGGGGCCAGGTAGGTGGTCCCTGGACCACCAGTACTCACCGATACGTCGTAGTGCCCCGGCGGAGCCAGGTAGGTGGTCCCTGGACCACCAGTACTCACCGATACGTCGTAATGCCCCGGCGGGGCCAGGTAGGTGGTCCCTGGACCACCAGTACTCACCGATACATCGTAGTGTCCCGGCGGAGCCAGGTAGGTGACGGTTCCTCTGTTTCTTGGAGGACACATCAGTTTGTGTTTGATCAGAGTGTTCTCCATCACCACACCGTAGATATCACCTCCTGTGATGTGACTGCCAACCTGGGGAGAACACAACACAACATCTCCATCACCACACCGTAGATATCACCACCTGTGATGTGACTGCCAACCTGGGGAGAACACAACACAACATCTCCATCACCACACCGTAGATATCACCTCCTGTGATGTGACTGCCAACCTGGGGAGAACACAACACAACATCTCCATCACCACACCGTAGATATCACCTCCTGTGATGTGACTGCCAACCTGGGGAGAACACAACACAACATCTCCATCACCACACCGTAGATATCACCTCCTGTGATGTGACTGCCAACCTGGGGACAACACAACACAACATCTCCATCACCACACCGTAGATATCACCACCTGTGATGTGACTGCCAACCTGGGGAGAACACAACACAACATCTCCATCACCACACCGTAGATATCACCACCTGTGATGTGACTGCCAACCTGGGGAGAACACAACACAACATCTCCATCACCACACCGTAGATATCACCTCCTGTGATGTGACTGCCAACCTGGGGAGAACACAACACAACATCTCCATCACCACACCGTAGATATCACCTCCTGTGATGTGACTGCCAACCTGGGGAGAACACAACACAACATCTCCATCACCACACCGTAGATATCACCTCCTGTGATGTGACTGCCAACCTGGGGAGAACACAACACAACATCTCCATCACCACACCGTAGATATCACCTCCTGTGATGTGACTGCCAACCTGGGGAGAACACAACACAACATCTCCATCACCACACCGTAGATATCACCACCTGTGATGTGACTGCCAACCTGGGGAGAACACAACACAACATCTCCATCACCACACCGTAGATATCACCTCCTGTGATGTGACTGCCAACCTGGGGAGAACACAACACGACACAACACAGCAGTGAGCACACAGTATGCATGCTTTAAAAAATGAATGTAAACAATGGTTGACATTGTGTTTATCTGAAATGATCTCTAGGTGGTCCTCAGACAAGCTCTGTAATGTCCCAGTGTTGGGCTGATTTCACTATAAATAAGTACAGTATAATAAAAATGCCATGTTAAAAAGTTTCCTACAAAACAAGGTAAAAATGCACCGTGTGGAAGAAATGCCATGTGACGTTCTCTCAGTCAGGGTCAGAGATGACCCCAGGGTGATTCTGGAAGAAAGCTGCATGGTTTTTATAGAAACATAGGGTGAGATTTTCGTTACATGCTAAACCCCTTATGCCATATCCCTTATTTCATTTTCACTATTTTGAAAAACTTTTTTGGACTATTTCAACATGTCAATCTATTAACACGTTGTGAGCTAGTAGACTGGCCATTTGAACTACTGAGAAATGTTTTTTTTTAATAGTTTAAAAAGGCAAAGAAGTTAAGGGATAAGGGGTATAGCGGTAACGAAAATGGAGCCCATAGAGTATATAGGAGGTAGGGGTGGGACGGTTCACTTATCCCGCGGTTCGGTTCGTACCTCGGTATGGGGGCCACGGTTTCGGTTTCGGTACGTTTTGCTTTTTAAAACCAAATTGAACGGATAAAAAAATAAATCAAGATTTTCAAAACATTAAACAAACTTCTTCCTTTTCATTACTTACAGAAGAAAAAATTTATATTGCCATTTGTGCCT
Organism: Benthosema pterotum; assembly: GCA_039105355.1. Lineage (NCBI taxonomy): Eukaryota > Metazoa > Chordata > Actinopteri > Myctophiformes > Myctophidae > Benthosema > Benthosema pterotum. The sequence goes on along the minus strand of CM076987.1, from coordinate 1,280,745 downwards.
CATGATTAGGCTATTTTCAAGGGAAATATAAAATACCTAGACTAATAACATGAATGCACGTTTCAGTTAAGTATCAGGCAGGTAGCATGCAGACATGCAGCATTGTAGACAGACAACGAAGTTAAATTAGTTTAGTTCACAAGACAATATCTGCTTTATTAATAAGGATATTATCCATACTATAATTAAGGAAATGTGTCTGTCTGAACCGAAATATTGCGGTTCATTAGTGTGTATTGAACCTTGGAGCCCGTATTGAACGGTTCGGTTTTTTTCGGTGAATTGTCCCACCCCTAATACGAGGACACTATTTTGTGCACCATTTTGATCTGCACTGGTTCGAAGTCTCACACGGTACACGGCTCTTTATTGTTTTTCTTTTACTGTGATGCATTGTGCATAATGTTGCTGTATTGTGGATCTGTCGGTTTGAATCACGTGTGGAACATTAACAACATTGTGGACATTTCTATATATTATAGTTTTCACAGTGTCCTTGGTTGAGCTACAGAGAAAATAAAAACAATAATTGTTACCCTCTCACCCTGATACTCTGTCCAGGGTTGAACTCCCACTTGGTGTCTCTGTTCAGAGTGTGTGTGTGTGTGTGTGTGTGTGTGTGTGTGTGTGTGTGTGTGTGTGTGTGTGTGTGTGTGTGTGTGTGTGTGTGTGTGCGTGTGCGTGTGTGTGTGTGTGTGCGTGCGTGCGTCTCTCTCACCCTGATACTCTGCTCAGGGTTGAACTCCCACTTGGTGTCTCTGTTCAGAGCTCCAAAGTTAACTCCTCTGGGTATATAGATGCTCTGTGTGACATCATTAATATCTTTCAGAGGTCTCTGGATGCCGTCGAAGATGGACCCCATGCAGCCTGGTCCCAGCTCTACAGAGAGGGGCTTCCCTGTGCGTAGTACGGGGTCCCCCACCGATACACCCGCTGCACACAGCAAGGGTTGAGGAAAAATAACAACACATTCTGGTCCAGAGGAGGTTTTAGCACAGGAATTTGGAACCCGTTTTTCACCACAGTGTCAATTCACTACTGCAGTGGTTTACAACAGAGATTCAGTCTGTTCCACAGCTAAGTGGCGGACAGTTGGTAACCAAGTGGACCCTTACAGAATCGTAACTCTTGAGAGCGTAAAATGAAACCAAGTGGACCTGTGAGGGTCCATTTGGTTTTGTTTTAACAGTTCATATGGTCCATTTGGTTTCATTTTAACGTTTGTAATGGTTCTCATAAACATGATTATGTCATGATTATGTGTGTCATGACAAATCATGACACACACAATATTATGTGGAACTATAGCGGTCCTCTGGAGTGAGTGTGGAACTATAGCGGTCCTCTGGAGTGAGTGTGGAACTATAGCGGTCCTCTGGAGTGAGTGTGGAACTATAGCGGTCCTCTGGAGTGAGTGTGGAACTATAGCGGTCCTCTGGAGTGAGTGTAGAACTATAGCGGTCCTCTGGAGTGAGTGTAGAACTATAGCGGTCCTCTGGAGTGAGTGTAGAACTATAGCGGTCCTCTGGAGTGAGTGTGGAACTATAGCGGTCCTCTGGAGCGGTCCTCACACACACAGGAGATAGATAGATAGATAGATAGATAGATAGATAGATAGATAGATAGATAGATAGATAGATAGATAGATAGATAGATAGATAGATAGATAGATAGATAGATAGATAGATAGATAGATAGATAGATAGATAGATAGATAGATAGATAGATAGATAGATAGGAGATGGTCTTGTTGTTTTGGAAGGATACAGGTTTCCTCGTAGACCTGGATGGTTGCCATGTCTCCCTCCAAGCGAATGATCTCTCCCACCAGCTCACAGTGTCCCACACGAACCAGTTCATACATGGCAGCTCCCGCCATCCTGGTAGCTGTTACCACTGAAATACAGAAAACAGCATAAAATAGGGGTTTTCAACCTTTTTGACACCAGGGACCACCATTTATTCGTCATTTGAGCCACGGATCACCACCATTCGATTACATTTTCACCCCCAAAGACCTAAAACTAAAGAATTCTTTTTGGTTTTGTCCACAATTCCAGGCTGGATTTTTGCAAACAAAACTTCTTGTTTTAGTGGTGCTAATTCAGATGATGAATATTTTAACTCTTGAGAGTGTAAAAATGAAACCAAATGGACCCGCAAGGGTCCATTTGGTTTCATTTTTTACATTCTCAAGAGTTACATCTGGTTAACCAACTTTCCATCATTTAGCTTGGGGACCACCTGGAACCCTCTCAGGGACCACTGGTGGTCCCCGGACCACCTGTTGAAAACCCCTGGAAGATGAAGAAATGCTGTACGATTAGCACCTCCTAGAACAGTGGTTTTCAACAGGGGACTGGAATCCAGGTGGTCCCCGAGCTAAATGATGGACAGTTGGTAACCATGGACCCTTATAGATCTGTAACTCTTGAGAGAGGAAAATGAAACCAAGTGGTCCCTCAACCACAGGTCCATTTGGTTCCATTTTACACTCTCAAGAGTTAAATTATATTTAAACATCTGAATTTCATAAATTGGTATTTTTTTGACCAATGTTTTGCCACTCTATCTCTCCTAAATTGTAGACAAAACCTGACATCTAGAGCTCCATTTTCATTACATGCTAAGGGCTCCATTTTCGTTACCGCTATACCCCTTATCCCTTAACTTCTTTGCCTTTTTAAACTATTAAAAAAAAACATTTCTCAGTAGTTCAAATGGCCAGTCTACTAGCTCACAACGTGTTAATAGATTGACATGTTGAAATAGTCCAAAAAAGTTTTTCAAAATAGTGAAAATGAAATAAGGGATATGGCATAAGGGGTTTAGCATGTAACGAAAATCTCACCCTTAATCCCTTATCCCAAACCCCTTATCTCCTTTTTACCATTTTGAAAAACTTTTGTGAATATTTAAATATTTCAATCTATAAACATGCTGTGAGCTTGTAGACTGGCCATTTGAACTACTGAAAATGTAATTTTGTAAATAGTTTAAAAAGGCAAAGAAGTTAAAGGATAAGGGGTTTAGTGGCCTTACAGTATATAAACTTTTCCATATGGGATGTCAAAGCGTGAGAGACTTCTGGAAACATAAAACCTATAAATAATAATGAGGAACAGTCTGTGTACAGGTTTAGTCATCACTATTATTATTATTATAGAGATACACACTGTGTTTCCAATCTCTCTCTCTCTCTGTCTGTCTCTCTGTTTGTCTCTCTCTCTGTCTCTCTCTCTCTCTCCCTCTCTCTCTGTCTCTCTCTCTCTGTCTCTCTCTCTCTCTGTCTCTCTCTCTCTCTCTGTCTCTCTGTCTCTCTCTCTCTCTCTCTCTCTCTCTCTCTCTGTCTCTCTCTCTCTGTGTCTCTCTGTCTCTCTGTCTGTCTCTCTCTCTCTCTCTCTCTCTCTCTCTCTCTCTCTGTCTCTCTCTCTCTCTGTCTCTCTCTCTGTCTCTCTCTCTCTCTGTCTCTCTCTCTGTCTCTCTCTCTCTCTCTCTCTCTCTCTCTCTCTCTCTCTCTCTCTGTCTCTCTCTCTGTGTCTCTCTGTCTCTCTCTCTCTCTCTCTCTCTCCCCATGTTCCACATGTTCTCTTTTGTAAATAAATGTCCAACTACACAAGTGTTGAACCAAAGCTGTGAAAACAGTTAATCTACACACTATTCTCTATGTTTAGGAAATATTTAGAAAGTTAAGGTGGTTCAGTAAATATTTAGCCAATGAAAACGACTTACCATACTAAATAACTACACTGGATGCTTTTGGAAGAAGGTTTTGGTTTCTGCTGTCCAACCTGAGGACGATGATTTTTGTTTTTCAAGTCAATCCTAAACTGAAAATTTTAGCATTAGCATAAGTTTCGGAAACCTAACTTTGGGAATTATTATCTCCACCTTATTAATATTTATTTGTAATTTATGTTAGTTTGTTTTAACCATTGATTAATCACCTTTACAACAAGGTATGTTTTGTAGAGATCAGACATTCCTGGATTGAATAACACTGATAAACATGTGGGATGAACCTCTCAAAACTTTGCCAAAATTTGTTTCTTTAAGTTAATAATACCAATTGGTATTGTATCTTTTAGAGTTTTAAGCATCGATTATTCACCTTTACAACAAGGTAGATTGTAGAGATCAGACTAAAGATCTCAACGGGCCTGAAAATTAAGGCCTGACCCTAACTGGGCCCTAACAGTTCAGGCCCTAACAGTTCAGGCCCTAACAGTTCAGGCCCTAACAGTTCAGGCCCTAACAGTTCAGGCCCTAACTGGGCCCTAACAGTTCAGGCCCTAACTGGGCCCTAACAGTTCAGGCCCTAACTGGGCCTAACAGTTCAGGCCCTAACTGGGCCTAACAGTTCAGGCCCTAACTGGGCCCTAACAGTTCAGGCCCTAACTGGGCCCTAACAGTTCAGGCCCTAACAGTTCAGGCCCTAACAGTTCAGGTCCTAACAGTTCAGGCCCTAACAGTTCAGGCCCTAACTGGGCCCTAACAGTTCAGGCCCTAACTGGGCCCTAACAGTTCAGGCCCTAACTGGGCCCTAACAGTTCAGGTCCTAACAGTTCAGGCCCTAACAGTTCAGGCCCTAACTGGGCCCTAACAGTTCAGGCCCTAACTGGGCCCTAACAGTTCAGGCCCTAACTGGGCCTAACAGTTCAGGCCCTAACTGGGCCTAACAGTTCAGGCCCTAACTGGGCCCTAACAGTTCAGGCCCTAACTGGGCCTAACAGTTCAGGCCCTAACTGGGCCCTAACAGTTCAGGCCCTAACTGGGCCTAACAGTTCAGGCCCTAACTGGGCCCTAACAGTTCAGGCCCTAACAGTTCAGGCCCTAACAGTTCAGGCCCTAACAGGCCCTAACAGTTCAGGCCCTAACAGTTCAGGTCCTAACAGTTCAGGCCCTAACAGTTCAGGCCCTAACTGTTCAGGCCCTAACAGTTCAGGCCCTAACTGGGCCCTAACAGTTCAGGTCCTAACAGTTCAGGCCCTAACAGTTCAGGCCCTAACTGGGCCCTAACAGTTCAGGCCCTAACTGGGCCCTAACAGTTCAGGCCCTAACTGGGCCTAACAGTTCAGGCCCTAACTGGGCCTAACAGTTCAGGCCCTAACTGGGCCTAACAGTTCAGGCCCTAACTGGGCCCTAACAGTTCAGGCCCTAACAGTTCAGGCCCTAACAGTTCAGGCCCTAACAGGCCCTAACAGTTCAGGCCCTAACAGTTCAGGTCCTAACAGTTCAGGCCCTAACAGTTCAGGCCCTAACTGGGCCCTAACAGTTCAGGCCCTAACTGGGCCCTAACAGTTCAGGCCCTAACAGGCCCTAACAGTTCAGGCCCTAACTGGGCCTAACAGTTCAGGCCCTAACTGGGCCCTAACAGTTCAGGCCCTAACTGGGCCCTAACAGTTCAGGTCCTAACAGGCCCTAACAGTTCAGGTCCTAACAGTTCAGGCCCTAACAGTTCAGGCCCTAACTGGGCCCTAACAGTTCAGGCCCTAACTGGGCCCTAACAGTTCAGGCCCTAACTGGGCCCTAACAGTTCAGGCCCTAACAGTTCAGGCCCTAACAGTTCAGGCCCTAACTGGGCCCTAACAGTTCAGGCCCTAACTGGGCCCTAACAGTTCAGGCCCTAACTGGGCCCTAACAGTTCAGGCCCTAACTGGCCCTAACAGTTCAGGCCCTAACTGGGCCTAACAGTTCAGGCCCTAACTGGGCCCTAACAGTTCAGGCCCTAACTGGGCCTAACAGTTCAGGCCCTAACTGGGCCCTAACAGTTCAGGCCCTAACTGGGCCTAACAGTTCAGGCCCTAACTGGGCCCTAACAGTTCAGGCCCTAACAGTTCAGGCCCTAACAGTTCACGCCCTAACAGTTCAGGCCCTAACAGTTCAGGCCCTAGGCCCGACCCGGCCCTACTAAATGGAATAGATTTTAGGCCCTACCCGGCCCAAAACTGTCGTGTTTGGGCAACATTTTAGAATTCACCACAGATTAAAAATGAAATGGCAATCAGCACCATCTCCATAATAGGTAATTACAGAAAATAACTATTATTCTTACGATAGTAAAATAATTCAATATATATTTATTTTAAAGGGTCAACATACCTGGGCCAGACACTCCATGGACAAATCCAAACTGGGATTCTCTGTCTTCATCCTGGATCTTGGGTAGTTTAGAGGTGTCCATCCTGAAACTACAGGTAGTTTATAGGAGTTAACAAACAGAACAGACATTAGATTTGACATTGACGACAGACTACAGAGTACATCTCGCAATGGGTCTGGTCCACAAGATACGATACTCTACTAAAATACCCTTGTACCTGTCCAAATACTTCCTAAATGTCAATGAGGTTCACTCCCACAACACCAGAGGGAGTGCCACTAACCATGTTCAACCCAGATTTGGCACAAACAAGGGTCTTAATTCCTTCCGCTCATATGCCACCAAAATGTGGAATGCCCTACCAACAGTAATAAAGGCATGTGAATCCCTTGACTCCTTCAAAACCGCTCTCAAAGGGCACCTACAGATGGCTGCAATTCGAAACTGGCCTCTGTAAAACAAAAATGTATATAAAATCCCCCCACCCACCCCTCCTCTTTGTACATTTCTCTTTTCCCTTTTTACCTCCACTATGATTTTACCTCCATGATTTGCTGCTTCTGACTTCACTGAAGTAGTTGTTTTGTATGTATTTGAATGCCTTAATGAAATGAACAAGTTGGCCAGTATTGTAAACAAGTGTATGCTTAACTAGTGTGTCCAATCAGCTCTGTCAGATTTGATGCAGTTGTACTTGAATTGTACTGTAATTCTCCAAGCTGTTATCAGTTTTGTAGCAGTGTGGACTGGACTTGTACTGTAACTCTCAACTCTGTATAATATATAAAACATTAATTCATTCATTCATTCATTCATTCATTCATTCATTCATACAATCCACTGAAAGTAAAAACTGACAGTTGGAAAAGAGTAGAGCTGCAACTAATGATTATTTTCACAATCGATGAATCGTCTGATTGATGATGGAGTCTCCCGTCGATCCGACGGATGAGTAGACAAGCAGTTATTTCCTTTAACTATCAAATACATCTGACTATCTGCTGTTCAAACAGAGTTACTATATCCTTACACCCCTACTAGTATACAGCAGTGGTTTTCAACCTTTTTCATACCAGGGCCCACTATTTATTCAGCATTTGAGCCACGGAGGACCACCTTTTGATGACATTTTAGCCCCACAGACCCCCAAAACTAAAGATTTATTTTGCTTTTGTCCACAATTCCAGGCTGGATTTGGGAAACCAAACAGTCCAACATACAGATCAAAATGACCATTAATCTTCTACATTCTCTAGTTGTGTAGACTTGGGATAATTCACATGATGAATATTTTAACTCTTGAGAGTGTAAACATGAAACCAAATGGACCCGCAAGGGTCCATTTGGTTTCATGTTTACGCTCTTAAAGAGTTACATCTGGTTAACCAACTTTCCATCATTTAGCCTGGGGACCAGCCGGAACTCTCTCACGGACCACTGGTGGTCTGCGGACCACTGGTTGAAAACCACTGGTAGGCCCATACAGCATAGAATTGTGGGTAAAATGGTATCAAAGAATAACAACATATCCAAGTAAAGTGTTTTGTGGGTCTGAGAGGAGCAGTACAGTGGGTCTGACTCAGAGTCACAACACAATAATATGACTGACAGCACTGTCATAATGTACATTTAAACAGCTTTGATGTGTCACAACCAATGATCAGTCCAGGAGTGTGTGTGTGTGTGTGTGTGTGTGTGTGTGTGTGTGTGTGTGTGTGTGTGTGTGTGTGTGTGTGTGTGTGTGTGTGTGTCAATAAGCTTTACTGTACTGTAATAATGTTGTATAGTAGTATCTCATGCTAGCTGTGCTGCATGTTAGCAAATCCTTTTGCTCAAGTTCATCCATGATGAATTATGAATGATTTATTATTAAGCATTTATAACACCACTATAATACACACACACACACACACACACACACACACACACACACACACACACACACACACACACACACACACACACACACACACACACACACACACACACACTCTAATGAGTGGATCATCCTTCTGATCCATATGTGAGGTTTACTAGTGGTGTGTGTGTGTGTGTGTGTGTGTGTGTGTGTGTGTGTGTGTGTGTGTGTGTGTGTGTGTGTGTGTGTGTGTGTGTGTGTGTGTGTGTCACATAGGTCAGGGGTTTTCAACCTTTTTGATACCAGGGCCCACCGCCCACTACTTATTTGGAATTTGAGCCACAGACCACTATTTCATGACATTTTAGTCCCACAGACCCCAAGGGTCCATTTGGTTTCATGTTTGCACTCTCAAAGAGCTACATCTGGTTAACCAACTGTCCATCATTTAGCCTGGGAACCACCTGGAAGAACCCTCTCAAGGAAGGACCACTGGTGGTCCCCGGACCACTGGTTGAAAACCACTGACATAGGTGACCGTACAACAGCAGGCAGCTAGTCTGTCAGTTAGTTTACATTACATTGAGTGTACAGTGTACAGCAGGGGTTTTCAACAGGTGGTCCGGGGACCACCAGTGGTCCCTGAGAGGGTTCCAGGTGGTCCCCAGCTATGTTGGTTAACCAGATGTAACTCTTGAGAACGTAAAAATGAAACCAAATGGACCCTTGCGGGTCCATTTGGTTTCATTTTTACACTCTCAAGAGTTAAAATATTCATCATCTGAATTAGCCATTTTGGAATGTATGTTTTGCTTGTTTTGTTTCCCAAATCCAGCCTGGAATTGTGGACAAAAGTAAAATAAATCTTTAGATTTGGGGTCTGTGGGGCTAAAATGTCATCAAACGGTGGTCCTTGGCTCAAATCCTGAATAAATGGTGGTCCCTGGGATGAAAAAGGTTGAAACCCCCTGAGCTCGTCTGTCAGTCAGTTTACATTGCATTGAGTTCAGATCCTGATCATCCTGTACACACTGTACAGTTACAGTGACTAAATGGACGCTGATGATCACGATTCATTCAGTTATAAACCAAACAGGACAACAAGATGCGCTACTAGAGAACAGCCAACGGCGGACCCCCAGAAACACATGATAACCCACGAACAAACACACGACCACTATAATGATGAAGGTTTTACCTTGTGGCGCTGCTGTGAGATGATGATCCAGGACTGTTCTGTTGACAGACACACAGACAGATCAGCCCTCTAGACACAGCCATCTGGTAGAGGAGCTGCGACATTCAGGGGTCAGAAACTCAACCGCTAGAGCTGCTGTTCATTCATGATGCAGCCTGAATAGGGACAAACTGGAGTTGGAAATGCATTGAGTGACACACACCATTGTGTGCGTGAGGACGACGCAAATAAGAGCTGCTTTATGCATGTTCTCAACATATCAAGTGTAGTATACTTCAGGTCCAGGACTTGTCCCTGTTTGTTGTCCCCATTCTCTATTCAAGTCTAAGTAGAAGAGCCGCCATTGGACTGACCCCATGAAGTGAACGGAGTTGTCGTAACTCTGTCTATACTCTATGGCTCTGAGGCTAGAGTAGGAGGGGGAGGGGGAGGGGCTAATCACCTGCCCGTCTGTCACCCTGTCACGTGACCAGCCGTGACGTCACCAGGAGGACAGTGACGAGTTGCGACATTGATGGGGATCAGAAGTGTTCATGCGTGCAACCACGAATGGGGACAAAATACACATATATATATATATATTTTTTTTTCCAACATGATAACTGTTTTAAAGCAGAGGTTTTCAACAGGTGGTCCGGGGACCAGCTGTTGAGAGTGTAAAATGGCTTGTCCCTGTTTGTTGTCCCCATTGTCAATAAAAGTCTATGTAGAAGCGCCGCCATTAAGGCTGGCACCACGAAGTGAACGGAGTTTGCGTAACACTGCATACTGCATACTAGTCCATGGTTCAGTCTGGTGGCAGCAAACGGCGCCATTGCGGCTCCGTCCCTCCGTCTCAACGGCATCCCCTGTGTCTGCCGCGAGGAGCCAACATGGCGGACACAGAGCCGCAGTTTCTCTATTACAATTAGAGTACTATAGAGACTGTTTTTACAGTACCCTAATTACAATAAGCCCCGAGCCGGAGGAGCCAACATGGCGGACACAGAGCCCCAGTTTCTCTATTACAATAAGCCCCGAGCCGGAGGATCCAACATGGCGGACACAGAGCCGCAGTTTCTCTATAGACCTGCGCAGTGACGTCACCGCTCCTGTTCCAGAAGTGTTTCCCCATTCATTTTCCTCATAGACTTTTCGAAAATAATTTATATAAAGACGATTACGCCGCGGACAAAGCCAACTCGGGTTGTGACGAATCATGATGACACCTACAATTTTTTTGGACAATCAAATAATTTCTAGAAAAACGAAACAAAATGTGTTGTAGGCTATCCTGCCGTTTTCCTCTTCTTGCTAATTAGATATTGCGTGATGATATTGTGTGTGTCATCATGATTTGTCACGACCCGAGTTGGCTTTGTCCGCTGTACAATCGGATTTGTCATTTTCTAAAAGTCTATGAGGAAAGTGAATGGGGATTCCATTTTTGGAACAGGGGCGGTGACGTCACTGCACCCGGAGGAGCTAATAATAATAATAATAATAATAATAATAATGTTATTATTAACTACTTGATTTATTGCTTAATGAATAATAGATCTTTATTTCTATACCAGCTGACAAAATGCAGCTCAGAGTGCTCTAGACCAATGGATAAAAAAGGAAAAAAACAAGACAAAACAAACAACAATATTATTCTTGGAAAGTTGTACATTAATTTCAGATATATATGAATATATGCAGTGTTGATGTAGCAAGATACTTTTGTCATGTAGCTTGTAGTGTAGCTTGCTACCATTTTTTCTAGGGATAGCCTGTATTGTTTTGAGACTAACCACATAGAGTAGGCTAGCTTACAACTTGCCCATCACCATGTATTTGGGACGTCATTTGATAAAGAAATGCTTAATTACAAACATAGTTGGGAAGTAACGAAGTATTTTTACTTCGTTACTGTAACGAAGTACATTTTTGGGGTATTTTTACTTTACTCAGTATTTATTTTACTAAGTACTTTTTACTTGTATCCGTTACATTTTAGCACAAGTATCTGTACTTTTTACTCGTTACATTTCAAAACAGGCTCGATCGTTACTTTATGTCCAGCACCTCCCGAAACCAATAGATACTGCAAGGTATTCATTCCATTGTCCAGAAGTGCGACAACAATAGCCTACGCTAATGACTCCTGCCTAATGCCTATGCATTCAGTATAGTTCCCCGATCGCCCATAGGCATGTTAATTTAAGTCTTTGTTTGAATGGGGCAATCACATCACCGTGGACTTTAGGTAGCCTATACTTGCAGAGCTGTGGGAAACACCGCTATAAGTCTTTATGCTCGTCCAAAAGTAACAAGGCATTTCCAACTCGGAAGGAGAATCAGAGCGCTCCTTCTCAATACACGTGGGATCGCTCCTAATGTCGTGCCTTTACCCTGTCGCTATCGGAGCTGAATAAAAGAAAGGTGATTCCAGCCAATGCTGTCGCAAAATACCAGTAATAGTCCACAACCCGCGGGTTCAGATTTTGCAGAAGGAAAGGAATTTAAAACTCTTACTAAAAACATAGTAAACAAGAGAGCAATTGCAGCTTCTCTCAATGCTGCATAGAGATACAGTTCAGGAGAGGACTGCCGCGGCATCTCGCCGTGTTGCATGGTGGAAAAATCACACCCGTGTGGAAGAAGTGGTGCAACTGCATATGGTGGTCTCTGGGAGTTCCCCCGAACTTGCAAACAGCATGCACACACATGCACACACACAAAACGTATATCTAGGTGTGTCCTGATGTTTTTGGGCTATGAAAATGTGCTTTGGGACAAAAAAGGTTGAGAACCACTGATCTAGTGTATTCTATGACTGTTGATTTTAAAATCAAACTGTTTCAAGAGTTGGTTACATTTTAAGAAAAGTTTGGTGGGGATTTGAATACACTGTACATTTCAATGCAAATGACTGGGAAGCGTCTGTTAAAAATACTTTTTACTTTTACTGTAAAAGTACTTTTGAGAGTCAGTACTTTTTACTTTTACTTGAGTTACTTTTTTGAATGACTACTTTTACTTTTACAAAAGTACTTTTTTACACAAGTAATTTTACTTTTACTTAAGTACAAAAAATGAGTACTTTTCCCATCTCTGATTACAAATAATAATAATAATTTGAAATGGATTTTAAAATTAACATTTTATTATTAATGTGTATTTATTCAAAAGGATCCAGAACTCCTTGTCCCACATTTGAAAAGGGAATGCCATGGAAAAGATGTTTACATGATGTTAATTTAACTGACATTAAAATGACAGTTAAATTGGCATCGTGTAAAGATCTTCTCTGTGTGTGTATAATAAATGTTGTACACAGAGATACAGACCCAATCCAAACTGCATAACAATGTTACAGTCCCACACTGCCACCCAGTGGACATGTACAGCCAACGCAGGTACAATGCAATGCAATTCAAGCAAGTGTCACACATAATTATACAATATACTGTAATGAAAGCAGTTGAGAATGGGAAAGTATATAGAGTTGGAGTTCTGTAAGTATTGCATTGTTTTATACATGTTAAAACCGGACAAAGAGGGGTGGAGTGATCATATTAGACTGAGTAGACCAGAAAATGACCAACATTCCCCATCTGGTCCTCGGTCTGTATACAGAAAGGGAAAACCTGCTGTCATTGGAAAAAAATACATTTATTTTAAATACTTTTTTTTCAGACACATAACGGGGAATGCAGTGAAACAGCAACATTATATTATACAGTATACATATTCAGTATATTATACACACACACAGTATACATACGGTATATAGACATGCACCGGTATACACACCGTAGGGATGTCCGGATGCTACTGTTTTAATTTCCGATCCGATTCTGATACCACAATTTCTGTGTTAGCTGATACCAATACCAAATACTGATACCAGAGAAGAATATACTATTACACAATAATATAAAAGAAAAAAAGATCTTATATCAACTCCACCAAATGGGAACAGACTCCTGACTGAAATGTGCACTTGGGCAACTCTAAAGCAAACTCCACATGACCCAACATGTCATTTAACTACCATAACAACCCCTTACCCCTGTGTCTGACCTGCGGTTGGACTGGTATATTTACCAATCCCAATATGACCTGATTACAGTATGAGAAATAAGCATTGATACTGATACTTTTACGATACTCATACAGTATTTGCTGGTACCGATAAGACCAAAAAAGGGCCGATGCCATAGTTTTTCTGATATCGATAAAGTATCAGGACATCCCTAACACTAATACACACACAGTAAACGATGCAGATATATTAGACCCTCCAGAAAAACGCGGGGAAATATCCTTGATTATGCGGGCTAAAATCGTGATTGTTGCGGGCAAAAATCCTTGATTATGCGATGGAATATGCGGGGTTTTTAGGTGCAATTATGCGGTGAAAATGCGGAAATTTGCAAAAGTTGCGGAACAAATGTGAAGTATGCGGGAAAATGCAAATTATGCGGGGACATTTTCAAAAATGCATTTTGATTAAAAAGGCGATTTCTTACACCTTATAGGCATTTGGTTCTTAATGTGCTGTCCTTGAGGGGGTTCCAGGGGGTCCTTAGAAAAATCTATAAATATAAAAATATATTTAAACTTAGGGATATTTTCAAATAGGCCTAGGAATTTGCCTAGGCCTATTTTTGTGTGAGCTTGTACAGTAGATGCCATGGGCTATTTTCAGGCCCATCTCCAAGCTCACACAAAAACATATTTCAGATGGGCATCCACACAGACAAATATATAGCTGGTTAACCAGATTTAACTCTTTGAGAACGTAAAAATGAAACCAAATGGACCCTTGCGGGTCCATTTGGTTTCATTTTTACACCCTCAAGAGTTAAAATATTCATCATGTGAATTAGCCCAACCTAGTCTACACAACTAGAGAATGTAGAAGATTAATGGTCATTTTGATCTGTATGTTCCAGGCGAGCATCTAGCTCATTCTAGTGCATTTTGGAAGTGCCACTAGTGCATTTTGGATCTTGTCCAGCAGGCCACTAGGTGGCGCAGGCCACCGGGAAAACTCCCTGTACTCCAGATGGCCAATCCGCCCCTGGAAATAGGCTACGATGCACACTGAACCAGCTGTAAACTTTAGGCTATAACGACTGCCCGTTCAGCGGAGCTTTTTGATGCTTTAAGAATAATTATAATTATGCGTGAATTGCGCGCCCTTTTAGAAATAAATTGATGGTCGCATAATGCGCGCCTTTTGCTTGATTATGCGATGGATTCTGCGATCGCATAATCGCGTTTTTCTGGAGGGCCTAATATATAGGGGAATATAATGGGACAGGTGAGGTAGCTACAGTATAATAGAAGAGAGGAGCTATGTTAAATCAGTTAATATTTGGTGGTGTTGTTAGGCTAACCACAGAAGGTCATGAGCAGGGGTGTAGTGAAGTGGGGGGAGGGGGGGGGGGGCATTTCTCTCACTTCTAAAATATTCTGGGGGCAAAAATATGTCATGTCGTTCATGACTTGTCATTTACTTTTATCGATACAATTAAGCATTGTAAACCATCTTTCTCAAATCTCAATATGCTATAATTGAGTGTATGCGTTGCACAGTTGCACGCAAATGCACATGCATGTGTGCGTGCACGTGTCTTAAGAGGCATCCCCCATCTTCTAAAAGTCCCACTACAACACTGGTCATAAGCAGTGTTGGAAATGTTGGAAATGTTGAAGGTTTTGCACTTTGTGCTCAAGCTGTTCAGAGACGCTGGTAAAGCAAAGAAGTGTTGGCGTAAAGTGCTTGTAAACATCACACATTCTTAAAATCCATATGGTATATAATAAGTATAGTATTATATAGTAAGTATTGACAGCTTACAGATAGAACTTCAATAATGAAGCTTTGTAATTAATTAGTCTCAATTAATCGCATAGGCCTAACAATATTTGACCTGTGAAGAAATTTTGATCAATTAAAACAGGCTGGTGTATAGTGTGTGAGTGAGTTTTTCCAAATCAAAAACATACCATCATCCAAGCTAAGCCGTCTGATTGGTGGGGACTGCCTGTAGATCTGAAGTCCATCCATTGGTCCGAACACACACTGAAAATCCACCATCAGCATAACGGTTGTTTTAAGCCTTGTGTCCACACTGTGATGTTATGTTGAGGGTGAGGGTTAGAGGCAGGGTTAGTCATTTCAGACCAATGGGAGGACGGAACAGTGGGAGTTTGGATCAATGGCAGCCCTTATTGGATCCCCCATAGGGGATAGATGTCTCGCTCACACTGCTGGCCAATGGGAAGTGACGTCGTTACGTGGCGGCCATCTTGTGAGAGTATAGCATAACATTGTGTCTATGAGCATATACTTTTTAAACGACCATAACTCGCTTATTTTTCAACCGATTGTCGAACGGATTGGTTTGTTGTAAACGTCAGAGACGTCCACATAATATGAGCCATGATGTTTATATGATGTTTTTAGAAAAAAATAAAATGTAGCACAAATCACAGCCACGTTGATAACGTTCATAATAAAGCAATCCGTTTGTAAATCCGTCAAGTTTTGAGCGAGTTCTAGCTGTTTTTGTTTGGGCTGCCATAGAGCATAGTGTATTTAGTCCTCTCACAAGATGGCCGCCGTGAACGACGTCAGAGGCTCCACCTCAAGACATCTAGACTGACAGGTGTCAGTCAGATTGACAGTCAGTCTGATTGACAGGTGTCAGGGTGATTGACAGGTGTCAGTCGTATTGACAGGTGTCAGTCATATTGACAGGTGTCAGTGTGATTGACAGGTGTCAGTGTGACTGACAGGTGTCAGTGTGATTGACAGGTGTCAGTCAGACCAGTCGTCGTCCATCTCATCCTCCTCAGAGTCGCTGTATTCCACAGCGATGCGTCGTGACAGGATGGTCGCTACGTCGTTACCAACAGGTTCACTGAGGCTCTGCTGCTCCTGTTGCTCCTGGACCTTCTTTAGCTGGATGCCTGCACACACACACACACACACACACACACACACACACACACACACACACACACACACACACACACACACACACACACACACACACACACACACACACACACACACAGGATCTGATAAGCTGTCAGAAACAAGCAGCGTCCTCTCCCAACTTCTGCACCAATCAACACTGCCTGGTGACAAGACACTTAAAGGGATAGTTCAGATTTTTTGTTCAGTTGTATGAAATACTGTCCATTAATATAGTGATGTCAACTATATTCATTGATGTCCAGAGTCCCATGGTGGGAGTTCTGCTGTGGTTTAGGTGGATATTAAGTAGTTCTGTTTTTGTGGGGTCATGCAGTAAAAAATAATTAATCCACAAAACTAACTTGTATTGTTGAATTATTTCTAAAATATTAGGACCTCCTTCATTCATTTTGACCCCCTATCAGGTATAACAGACAGCAGTATAGAGTCTGGTCAACTCACCCATACATACGTATAGCAGTATAAAGTCTGGTCAACTCACCCATACATACGTATAGCAGACAGCAGTATAGAGTCTGGTCAACTCACCCATACATACGTATAGCAGACAGCAGTATAGAGTCTGGTCAACTCACCCATACATACGTATAGCAGTATAAAGTCTGGTCAACTCACCCATACATACGTATAGCAGTATAGAGTCTGGTCAACTCACCCATACATACGTATAGCAGTATAAAGTCTGGTCAACTCACCCATACATACGTATAGCAGACAGCAGTATAAAGTCTGGTCAACTCACCCATACATACGTATAGCAGTATAAAGTCTGGTCAACTCACCCATACATACGTATAGCAGTATAGAGTCTGGTCAACTCACCCATACATACGTATAGCAGACAGCAGTATAGAGTCTGGTCAACTCACCCATACATACGTATAGCAGTATAAAGTCTGGTCAACTCACCCATACATACGTATAGCAGACAGCAGTATAAAGTCTGGTCAACTCACCCATACATACGTATAGCAGACAGCAGTATAAAGTCTGGTCAACTCACCCATACATACGTATAGCAGTATAAAGTCTGGTCAACTCACCCATACATACGTATAGCAGTATAAAGTCTGGTCAACTCACCCATACATACGTATAGCAGACAGCAGTATAAAGTCTGGTCAACTCACCCATACATACGTATAGCAGACAGCAGTATAAAGTCTGGTCAACTCACCCATACATACGTATAGCAGTATAAAGTCTGGTCAACTCACCCATACATACGTATAGCAGTATAAAGTCTGGTCAACTCACCCATACATACGTATAGCAGTATAAAGTCTGGTCAACTCACCCATACATACGTATAGCAGACAGCAGTATAAAGTCTGGTCAACTCACCCATACATACGTATAGCAGTATAAAGTCTGGTCAACTCACCCATACATACGTATAGCAGTATAAAGTCTGGTCAACTCACCCATACATACGTATAGCAGACAGCAGTATAGAGTCTGGTCAACTCACCCATACATACGTATAGCAGTATAAAGTCTGGTCAACTCACCCATACATACGTATAGCAGTATAAAGTCTGGTCAACTCACCCATACATACGTATAGCAGTATAAAGTCTGGTCAACTCACCCATACATACGTATAGCAGTATAAAGTCTGGTCAACTCACCCATACATACGTATAGCAGACAGCAGTATAAAGTCTGGTCAACTCACCCATACATACGTATAGCAGTATAAAGTCTGGTCAACTCACCCATACATACGTATAGCAGTATAAAGTCTGGTCAACTCACCCATACATACGTATAGCAGTATAAAGTCTGGTCAACTCACCCATACATACGTATAGCAGACAGCAGTATAAAGTCTGGTCAACTCACCCATACATACGTATAGCAGACAGCAGTATAAAGTCTGGTCAACTCACCCATACATACGTACAGCAGTATAAAGTCTGGTCAACTCACCCATACATACGTATAGCAGTATAAAGTCTGGTCAACTCACCCATACATACGTATAGCAGACAGCAGTATAAAGTCTGGTCAACTCACCCATACGTATAGCAGACAGCAGTATAAAGTCTGGTCAACTCACCCATACATACGTATAGCAGACAGCAGTATAAAGTCTGGTCAACTCACCCATACATACGTATAGCAGACAGCAGTATAAAGTCTGGTCAACTCACCCATACGTATAGCAGACAGCAGTATAAAGTCTGGTCAACTCACCCATACATACGTATAGCAGTATAAAGTCTGGTCAACTCACCCATACATACGTATAGCAGACAGCAGTATAAAGTCTGGTCAACTCACCCATACGTATAGCAGACAGCAGTATAAAGTCTGGTCAACTCACCCATACATACGTATAGCAGACAGCAGTATAAAGTCTGGTCAACTCACCCATACATACGTATAGCAGTATAAAGTCTGGTCAACTCACCCATACGTATAGCAGTATAGAGTCTGGTCAACTCACCCATACATACGTATAGCAGTATAAAGTCTGGTCAACTCACCCATACATACGTATAGCAGACAGCAGTATAAAGTCTGGTCAACTCACCCATACATACGTATAGCAGTATAAAGTCTGGTCAACTCACCCATACATACGTATAGCAGTATAAAGTCTGGTCAACTCACCCATACATACGTATAGCAGTATAAAGTCTGGTCAACTCACCCATACATACGTATAGCAGACAGCAGTATAAAGTCTGGTCAACTCACCCATACATACGTATAGCAGTATAAAGTCTGGTCAACTCACCCATACGTATAGCAGACAGCAGTATAAAGTCTGGTCAACTCACCCATACATACGTATAGCAGTATAAAGTCTGGTCAACTCACCCATACGTATAGCAGACAGCAGGTCACTCCTGGCGTCTCTAACCCCAGGTTGCACCGGCGGCTCGGTCCTGGTGGGTTCTCCGTGTCCCGGCTGGGGGTGGGGGTATGGGGGGTATTGGGGGTATTGGGGGTAGTGTGGGTGGGGGTGTGGGTGGTGGTCCGTGGGCCCTGCAGCAGAGGATGGGACGGGTGGGGGCGGGGGTCCAGGAGGAGGGGGATGGGGGGCAGAGAGGAGGAGGAGCAGGAGGAGGAAGGGTATCCCACCTGGCTGGGGTACAGAGGGGCAGGCGGGGCAGGAAGCCCCCCACCCCCACCCCCTCCCTGGGGACAGCCGAAAGCCGTCAGGGCAGAGGGGATGGAGGGAGCGCAGCTCACTGCGTACTCCACTGGACTGTAGGGGAGGAAGACACAGAGTAGGGATGTTTTAGGTGTGCATGTTAGGTGAGGAATATAATATACACACGCTGTGATGTGAATGAGGTCGATTAATGAATCAATTTTATTTCGTTTGCTCCTATTTTGTAGCGTAAAAATGAAACCAAATGGATTTGGTTCCATGTTTACACTCCCAAGAGTTCAAATATTCATCATGTGAATTATCCCAAGTCTACACAACTAGAGAATGTAGAACAGCAGTCGGGAGAGAGAGCCATGACCACCACATATTTGTAAATGAAATTCTGTGAGAGCCATACAGTTTTTGACCTAAAATACAAGTAAATTTGTGCGTTTTTTGTAATTTCGACACTTAAAGTACAATAAGTATGAGTTATTTTTAATACATTTCTTATGCTGTTGCAATTTTATCATTGCATATTAGACACACTGCAGAACCTGCTCTCTCCACAAAAGCAAATTCCTCTGTCCATTCCTGCTGAAACGTACTCTGAATACTCCTCGTCCTTTTTTGTCTTTTAGCCATCTTCTCAAAAGGGTTTCTTTTTATTTAATGCGTTTAGTTTGTTGTACAGAACTTCTTGCACATGCACACATCGGCCGCTATTAATGACAGTAGAGCAAAACATAGGCTAAAAACCACAATTAAAGACAGCAAGAACATTAAAAGTGGAACAAAAGAACGAGGATACAAACACAATTTAAGGAGGTTGTAGTTAACATTAAAAATAGACAAACAGAATAGAACCAAAATACCAATGAATCAGTAACAGGCAGTAACAGAAGGGAAGTATTTTCTGTGTAAAAACGTCTTTGAACGTCTTTTAAAAATATCTACTGAACTGGACTTTTTTATATCCAAGGGCGGGGCATTTCAGAGGGTAAAAGCCCTGACACCTTTAGTTTTAAGACTAGTCCCTAGGACATTCAATAACAGTTTGTCACCATTAGTTTTAAGACTAGTTCCAGGGACATTCAATAACAGTTTGTCAGAGGACCTAAGAGGTCTATTATTTACTTTGACGGTTAAAAGGTCTAAAATATAAAGTGGGGAACAACCCTGAAGACTTTTGAAAGTGATCAAAAGAATTTTAACCACTTTCAAAGTGGTGAGGAGGAGGTCCCTGACATGGTCCCTGTTATAATGGAGCGGTGGTAGACGTGGTCCCTGACCTACCTGTT
>CM076987.1:1220197-1255197 GCA_039105355.1 Benthosema pterotum | reverse complement strand
GAAGGCCATGATGTTCCACTGGTGGCGACGGTTCCTCACCTTCCTCACCTTCTTCACCTCACGCTGCAGAGTGCTGTTCATACTGCGCCTCTGCTATGGAATGAAAACCATGCCACAATTAATTTGTACTGTAATTTTGAATCCGTAACTGTAATTGTGCTCCGTGTCTCTGCAAAATAAATCCAGTATTAATTAGTATCTGTAATTTTTTTCTGTATATCTGCAAAATAATCCGTGTCAAATTTTGCATGTGTAGAAAACTATTTGTAAGTTTGTATTTGCTGTTTGTATCACTGCAAAATTTCACAGGTGTAGAAAACAATTTTGCAGTGGTGAGGTTTGTATTTTTTGTATTTGCAGCTTTCAATCACTGCAAAATCGTTTTGTACCTCTGCAAAATAAATATTGTGTTCTGCAACTCTTGTGTTTTGCAACATTGTAAAAGTATTCGGTCTGTGCAACAACGATTGCGGCGACATCTGCTGTTCAAGTACAACACCACACATCTACAGTTTGAAAAAACACAATTCAAAAATTTACAGATTTTGGCAGTGTCTTCACTTCACCGCGGAGAGCCAATCAGCAGTTGGCTTACTCAGCAGTGAATATGAGATCCCATTGTTGGGAAGTACAGAGGTCTAATGGTGGCTGTTCTATAGCCCAGCACAGCTTTAGTGATCTTAAATCCCTTTATTTTAGATTGTTTTGTATAATAGTAATGCATAAACATTGCAGAGACTTTAGACATTTCTGTACAATGGTTTAAAACTGCACGAGGGTATGCTTAAAGTATCTTATTTAAACAGGGACAAACTCGGACTGCAATTTCTGCCCCTCAATGTCGCCCCTCCACCCTCTGACAGCTATTTGATTGCTGTGCTAGCACACAGCATTAGCATACCTATAGCAGTTCTGACAACAGCTATGTGATTGCTGTGCTAGCACAGCATTAGCATAACCTGCAGTTCTGACAACAAAAGAAGAACATTTGAGGAAAACTCCACTATTTATATACTATCGTTTTGACAGATACCATTAGTCTGTTGGCTTGTGTATAATCTAAATATCAGATAAACGTGCATTAGCAACTATATGTTTATAATCAGTTTTATTTTAGCAATTCTAAGCTAACACACATATAAGACTTCCGGTGGTGGTCGCTTCAAAATAAGACTACTCTTTATTGTTTTGAAAAACGTTCCATTTGCACACTTAAACAAGCATTCATTAAACAACGCACCATCATATGTACAAATAGGCCTACTGTGTACAAATGCATGTATAAATAACAAAAACGTTATAAATACATCAGTAACATAAAATGATATCTCCATGGATACATTATACAATTCACTGGTAGACAGCTCGGGTTGCCATGTAGTGCCATGTAGTTGAGGGAACAACAAGCAAACTGGTCTATTCAAACGACTGTTACAGCTATAGTAATGATTCATAAACGGTTTCATTTTCAAGGCCTCGCATTCCACATCCCCCATCCCTTGGGTTTAATGACAATTCTGGCTCTGGGACCAAAGGTGTAGCGTCATTATGGCTGCGCGGGCCATGGCCCAGAATTAATTTGCTGGCCCAGGCTGAGGTGCTTGGACCAAGCCAAGAATTCAGGGGGAATGGGTAGACTAGTGGGGTATTCGGGAAACTATACATTACAATGACATCAGGAAGGACATTTCCAAGGTGTTAGACTGCTTGACACCTTGCCCTTCATTAATTCAGCCTTTATTATGAAATGGGTCAAAACCTGTTTTGGTCCTGTAGATTGGAGGTGTCAAGGGTGGTCCCCAAAACAACAGAAAGTGCTAATGTAATGGGCCATCACTATTTCCACTAAAACCTGTTTTACTTGCCTGGAGAGGCTGGAGGATAAAAGGTTGCGCCAAAACAACATAACTCACTTTATAGTAATTCTATACTTGGATTGTGTCATTTATTCAGGTTTTATTCACATTTCTCTTAATTGTACTACTAATATTATTTAGATTACATTGCCTCTTATCCTTACTGTAACTCAGAGTTACACTTACACATCTATATCGGGTCCATTTGGAGGGGGGTCCCTGACCCCCCTCCAAATGGACATAAGAAATAAGAGTAGCCTTCATAGTATTGAAAGAAGATCCATTTGCATTACAGCGTTTAAATACACCTATTATATTTCAGTGTAAAATACTTAGATAAAAACGTTATCAAGAACATAAAATGATCTAAATTGATAAATAATAGACTACTATTCAGTAGGCTTGTTGAGCTTTTTAGCCCCATTGTAAATCAGAGCTACACATCCATGAGGGCCCATTTGGCTCCCAACTATTCATTTAGAAATGGAAACTCCCCCAGTCACCCCTGGGGGGTCCCCTGGACCGAGGATATTTGAAAATAGCTTATCTGCAAGTGTTGGTTGCTTAAGTTAACATGAATAGGCCTATCCCTGTCTAAAGCAGTGATTGATCATGATACAGGGACCCCCTCCCCTCCCCCCAGGGTCCTCTGAGTTACAATAGAGATAAAAGGCAATGTGCACTAAATAAGCATTGATTTTATAATATAAAGTGGGCGTCCCAGAGCCAGAATTGTCATTAAACCCAATGGGGATGGGAGTCCTTGAAAATGAAACCGTTTACGAATTACTATAGCCAGGGTGTAGTGGAGGGGGGGGCGCGGGGGGACCCCACTTCTCTAAAATATTTTTGGGGCAAAAGGGAAAAAAAATCATTAGCATTGTGAAATACATCTTAATGACATCATCAAGATGTGTTTCACCATGTTAATGAGTTTCCTTTTTTCTGAGCAAAAAAAAAGGAAACTCAGCAACAGTCATTTGAATAGACCAGTTTGCTTGTTGTTCTCTCAACTACATGGCACTACATGGCAACCGATCCGTCTCCCAGTGAATTGTATGTATCCATGGAGATCATTTTTATGTTACTGATGTATTTATAACGTTTTTGTTATTTATACATACATTTGTACACAGTATGTGTAAACATGATGGGTGCGTGTTTAATGAATGTTGAATGTTCGTTTAAGTGTCGGATTTTTCAAAGGGTAGTCTTATTTTGAAGTGATCAGCACCGGAAGTCTTATATTTGTTAGCTTTAATAGAATTTCTAAAAAAAACACTGGTTATATCGTTGCTAATGCACGTTTATCTGATATTTAGATTATACACAAGCCAACAGACTAATGGTATCTGTCAAAACGATAGTATGTAAATAGTGGAGTTTTCCTCAAATGTTCTTCTTTTGTTGTCAGAACTGCAGGTTATGCTAATGCTGTGCTAGCACAGCAATCACATAGCTGTTGTCAGAACTGCTATAGGTATGCTAATGCTGTGTGCTAGCACAGCAATCAAATAGCTGTCAGAGGGTGGAGGGGCGACATTGAGGGGCAGAAACTGCAGTCCGAGTTTGTCCCTGTTTAAATAAGATACTTTAAGCATACCCTCGTGCAGTTTTAAACCATTGTACAGAAACGTCTAAAGTCTCTGCAATGTTTATGCATTACTATTATACAAAACGATCTAAAATAAAGGGATTTAAGATCACTAAAGCTGTGCTGGGCTATAGAACAGCCACCATTAGACCTCTGTACTTCCCAACAATGGGATCTCATATTCACTGCTGAGTAAGCCAACTGCTGATTGGCTCTCCGCGGTGAAGTGAAGACACTGCCAAAATCTGTAAATTTTTGAATTGTGTTTTTTCAAACTGTAGATGTGTGGTGTTGTACTTGAACAGCAGATGTCGCCGCAATCGTTGTTGCACAGACCGAATACTTTTACAATGTTGCAAAACACAAGAGTTGCAGAACACAATATTTATTTTGCAGAGGTACAAAACGATTCTGCAGTGATTGAAAGCTGCAAATACAAAAAATACAAACCTCACCACTGCAAAATTGTTTTCTACACCTGTGAAATTTTGCAGTGATACAAACAGCAAATACAAACTTACAAATAGTTTTCTACACATGCAAAATTTGACACGGATTATTTTGCAGATATACAGAAAAAAATTACAGATACTAATTAATACTGGATTTATTTTGCAGAGACACGGAGCACAATTACAGTTACGGATTCAAAATTACAGTACAAATTAATTGTGGCATGGTTTTCATTCCATACTCTGCTCCTGGTGGTGGGGAGGACAGGTTAGAATGCATCCTGGTGGTGGGGAGGACAGGTTAGTATTCTGGTGGTGGGGAGGACAGGTTAGAGTCCTGGTGGTGGGGAGGACAGGGTGAGCAGGCGGGGTGATCAAGTTAGGTCCAATCAGACAGCAGATTGGTGGGTTGTGAGGGGCGGGGTGACAGCTGATTGGTGGGTTGTGAGGGGTGGGGTGACAGCTGATTGGTGGGTTGTGTGGTGACAGCTGATTGGTGGGTTGTGTGGGGGCGGGGTGACAGCTGATTGGTGGGTTGTGTGGTGACAGCAGATTGGTGGGTTGTGAGGGGCGGGGTGACAGCTGATTGGTGGGTTTGTGTGGTGACAGCAGATTGGTAGGTTGTGTGGTGACAGCAGATTGGTGGGTTGTGTCGTGACAGCTGATTGGTGGGTTCTGTGGTGACAGCAGATTGGTGGGTTGTGTGGTGACAGCTGATTGGTGGGTTGTGTGGTGACAGCTGATTGGTGGGTTGTGTGTGGTCAGCGTGACAGCTGATTGGTGGGTTGTGTGGTAGAGGTGACAGCAGATTGGTGGTTGTGTGGGGGCGGGGTGACAGCTGATTGGTGGGTTGTGTGGGGGCGGGGTGACAGCTGATTGGTGGATTGTGTGGTGACAGCTGATTGGTGGGTTGTGTGGGGGCGGGGTGACAGCTGATTGGTGGGTTGTGTGGTGACAGCTGATTGGAGGGTTGTGTGGGGGCGGGGTGACAGCTGATTGGTGGGTTGTGTGGTGACAGCTGATTGGTGGGTTGTGTGGTAGAGGTGACAGCTGATTGGTGGGTTGTGAGTTGTCACTCACCCTGAGGCGTCTCCTCTCTCTCCGTTTCTCCTCGGTATCCTGCAGCATCTTCTCTTTCCACAGATCAAAGAAGTACTGAGGGTCTGTGTAGAACTTCATGGCATCCATCTGGTCCTCCCTGTGGGAACAATACCAGATCTACAAGCTCATGGC
The DNA here is from genome assembly GCA_039105355.1 of Benthosema pterotum. NCBI lineage: Eukaryota > Metazoa > Chordata > Actinopteri > Myctophiformes > Myctophidae > Benthosema > Benthosema pterotum. The sequence continues at coordinate 1,250,062 of CM076987.1, read as the reverse complement.
ATCCATCTGGTCCTCCCTGTGGACACAACCATGACAAATACCAGATCTACAAGCATCCATCTGGTCCTCCCTGTGGCACAACAACCATGACAAATACCAGATCTACAAGCTCATGGCACACTACTGGCATGGTATGGGCTTGTAGATCTGATATTTGTGTCACAATCTGATACTTTGAGGCTCAAGTAGCCCAGGCTCCAGGGTCAATTTTCTGTTTTTTACAGATTATTAAAGTATGCAATATGATGCATCAATCAAGTAAATTGGGGCATTTTAATATGAATAAAAACGATTTTAGACAAAAACTGAAAAGTATACTTTAGATGGCTCTAAAAGGAAAACAGCCTTGGGCGACATGAGGACCAAATCACCAGATCACATTTTTTAAATATTGTGCAAATGTTACAGGGCAACATTTTGTCACAGGTGTTGTTTTACATACCTGTACACTGTCAGGGTGTGGAGGGGCGGAGCCTTGTCACAGGTGTTACATACCTGTACACTGTCAGGGTGTGGAGGGGCGGGGCCTTGTCACAGGTGTTACATACCTGTCAGGGTGTGGAGGGGCAGGGCCTTGTCACAGGTGTTACATACCTGTCAGGGTGTGGAGGGGCGGAGCCTTGTCACAGGTGTTACATACCTGTACACTGTCAGGGTGTGGAGGGGCGGGGCCTTGTCACAGGTGTTACATACCTGTCAGGGTGTTGAGGGGCGGGGCCTTGTCACAGGTGTTACATACCTGTACACTGTCAGGGTGTTGAGGGGCGGGGCCTTGTCACAGGTGTTACATACCTGTCAGGGTGTTGAGGGGCGGGGCCTTGTCACAGGTGTTACATACCTGTACACTGTCAGGGTGTGGAGGGGCGGAGCCTTGTCACAGGTGTTACATACCTGTACACTGTCAGGGTGTTGAGGGGCGGAGCCTTGTCACAGGTGTTACATACCTGTACACTGTCAGGGTGTGGAGGGGCGGGGCCTTGTCACAGGTGTTGAGGGGCGGGGCCTTGTCACAGGTGTTACATACCTGTACAGTGTCAGGGTGTGGAGGGGCGGGGCCTTGTCACAGGTGTTACATACCTGTACACTGTCAGGGTGTGGAGGGGCGGGGCCTTGTCACAGGTGTTGAGGGGCGGGGCCTTGTCACAGGTGTTGAGGGGCGGAGCCTTGTCACAGGTGTTGTACATACCTGTACACTGTCAGGGTGTGGAGGGGCGGAGCCTTGTCACAGGTGTTGTTTTACATACCTGTACACTGTCAGGGTGTGGAGGGGCGGAGCCTTGTCACAGGTGTTGTTTTACATACCTGTACACTGTCAGGGTGTGGAGGGGCGGAGCCTTGTCACAGGTGTTACATACCTGTACACTGTCAGGGTGTGGAGGGCGGGGCCTTGTCACAGGTGTTACATACCTGTCAGGGTGTTGAGGGGCGGGGCCTTGTCACAGGTGTTACATACCTGTCAGGGTGTTGAGGGGCGGGGCCTTGTCACAGGTGTTACATACCTGTCAGGGTGTTGAGGGGCGGGGCCTTGTCACAGGTGTTACATACCTGTCAGGGTGTTGAGGGGCGGAGCCTTGTCACAGGTGTTACATACCTGTACACTGTCAGGGTGTGGAGGGGCGGGGCCTTGTCACAGGTGTTACATACCTGTACACTGTCAGGGTGTGGAGGGGCGGAGCCTTGTCACAGGTGTTACATACCTGTATGTTGTCAGGGTGTGGAGGGGCGGGGCCTTGTCACAGGTGTTACATACCTGTACACTGTCAGGGTGTGGAGGGGCGGGGCCTTGTCACAGGTGTTACATACCTGTACACTGTCAGGGTGTGGAGGGGCGGGGCCTTGTCACAGGTGTTACATACCTGTCAGGGTGTTGAGGGGCGGAGCCTTGTCACAGGTGTTACATACCTGTACACTGTCAGGGTGTTGAGGGGCGGAGCCTTGTCACAGGTGTTACATACCTGTACACTGTCAGGGTGTTGAGGGGCGGGGCCTTGTCACAGGTGTTACATACCTGTACACTGTCAGGGTGTGGAGGGGCGGAGCCTTGTCACAGGTGTTACATACCTGTACACTGTCAGGGTGTGGAGGGGCGGGGCCTTGTCACAGGTGTTACATACCTGTATGCTGTCAGGGTGTGGAGGGGCGGGGCCTTGTCACAGGTGTTACATACCTGTACACTGTCAGGGTGTTGAGGGGCGGGGCCTTGTCACAGGTGTTGAGGGGCGGGGCCTTGTCACAGGTGTTACATACCTGTACACTGTCAGGGTGTTGAGGGGCGGGGCCTTGTCACAGGTGTTACATACCTGTACACTGTCAGGGTGTGGAGGGGCGGGGCCTTGTCACAGGTGTTACATACCTGTATGCTGTCAGGGTGTGGAGGGGCGGAGCCTTGTCACAGGTGTTACATACCTGTACACTGTCAGGGTGTGGAGGGGCGGAGCCTTGTCACAGGTGTTACATACCTGTACACTGTCAGGGTGTGGAGGGGCGGGGCCTTGTCACAGGTGTTACATACCTGTACACTGTCAGGGTGTGGAGGGGCGGGGCCTTGTCACAGGTGTTACATACCTGTACACTGTCAGGGTGTGGAGGGGCGGGGCCTTGTCACAGGTGTTGTACATACCTGTACACTGTCAGGGTGTTGAGGGGCGGAGCCTTGTCACAGGTGTTACATACCTGTACACTGTCAGGGTGTGGAGGGGCGGAGCCTTGTCACAGGTGTTGTTGTACATACCTGTACACTGTCAGGGTGTGGAGGGGCGGGGCCTTGTCACAGGTGTTGTACATCTCAGCCACAGCACTAGGACTGCTGCTCTTTGACACCACCTGCTGGTTCTGGACGGTAGAACCTTTAAATGCTTTCCTCATGTTGATGTCCTGGAGAGATACTGTAGGAAAAAAACAATAACACAAAAGAAAAAAATGGGGCCTAAGTTCTCTTTAAAAAAGTATGACAAGAAGAAAGAAGGAGTTTTTATAACTTAAAACTCCATTTTAACACAGATTATTCAAAAACGACCCATCTTTTTTCTGGTGACTGATATTGTCCTCCTAATACGTGAGAGGTCCGTGGAATTTCATCTACAGTTTTCATTTATTTTTTAAAATACTGTTTTGATCATTTGGCTGGGCATACCCAAATATGTAGCTTGCTACATTTTCAATATGTTAAAAATAAATGAAAACTCTACTAGTTTTCATTTAGAGTGGAGAGTAACAGTCTCCACCAAGTGAACATGAACAAGAAAACCTGGCTTAAAAAAAAAAAAAAACATCCCTGCTGTCAGTTATGTAATGGTTTTAGCAGAGCACAGATATTACAGTTATTACTAAACCTCATGAAAAATGCCTCAAATGCTGAATAAATAGAGCATTGCAGTCCCAGCCCTTCCATGACGTTGCCCCGGGGCACAGAATTAATTCCTCCAGTACATTCCTCATAGATTTTTCAAAAAATAACCTGTGAGGGTTTTCATTTTAAGACTCTCAAGAGCTACAGGGTCCATTTGGTTACCAACTGTCCATCATTTATCTGGAATCTTGTCAAGGACCACTGGTTGAAAATCACTGATTTAAATAAATAGGATTACGCCGTGGTCAAAGACAACTCGGGTCCTGACAAATCATGACAATAATTATTGCACAATATCTACATAGCAAGGAGGGAAAATATGGCAGGATATGGCACATTCCTTACAAAATATTTGATTGTTCCCAAAACATTGTGTGTGTTATCGTGATTTTTCACAACCCGAGTTGGCTTTGTCCGCGGTGTAATCGTCTTTATTATATAAATCGTTTAGGAAAAGGAAAGGAGGAAAATGAACAGGGAATTCAATTGTGATCTTTTATAATAATGGTCAAAAAAACGATTTGTGCCCTTCCTGCTTGGCCGTGTCGCTCTGTATCGCTGTGTGACCACTAGACTGACCCAGACTGACCCCAGACTGACCCCGACTGACCCCGACTGACCCCAGACTGACCCAGACTGACCCAGACTGACCCCAGACTGACCCAGACTGACCCAGACTGACCCAGACTGACCCCAGACTGACCCAGACTGACCCAGACTGACCCAGACTGACCCCAGACTGGTCAGACTGACCCCAGACTGACCCCAGACTGACCCCAGACTGGTCAGACTGACCCCAGACTGACCCAGACTGACCCAGACTGACCCAGACTGACCCCAGACTGACCCCAGACTGACCCCAGACTGACCCAGACTGACCCCAGACTGGTCAGACTGACCCAGACTGACCCAGACTGACCCAGACTGACCCCAGACTGACCCAGACTGACCCAGACTGACCCAGACTGACCCCAGACTGACCCAGACTGACCCAGACTGACCCAGACTGACCCCAGACTGACCCAGACTGACCCAGACTGACCCAGACTGACCCAGACTGACCCAGACTGACCCCAGACTGGTCAGACTGACCCAGACTGACCCAGACTGACCCAGACTGACCCCAGACTGACCCAGACTGACCCAGACTGACCCAGACTGACCCAGACTGACCCAGACTGACCCCAGACTGACCCAGACTGACCCAGACTGACCCAGACTGACCCAGACTGACCCAGACTGACCCAGACTGGTCAGACTGACCCAGACTGACCCCAGACTGACCCCAGACTGACCCAGACTGACCCCAGACTGACCCCAGACTGACCCCAAACTGGTCAGACTGACCCCAGACTGACCCAGACTGACCCAGACTGACCCAGACTGACCCAGACTGACCCAGACTGACCCAGACTGACCCAGACTGGTCAGACTGACCCAGACTGACCCCAGACTGACCCAGACTGACCCAGACTGACCCAGACTGACCCAGACTGACCCCAGACTGACCCCAGACTGACCCAGACTGACCCAGACTGACCCCAGACTGACCCAGACTGACCCAGACTGACCCAGACTGACCCAGACTGGTCAGACTGACCCAGACTGACCCAGACTGACCCAGACTGACCCAGACTGCCCAGACTGACCCAGACTGACCCAGACTGACCCAGACTGACCCAGACTGACCCAGACTGACCCAGACTGACCCAGACTGGTCAGACTGACCCAGACTGACCCAGACTAACCCAGATTAACCCAGACTGACCCAGACTAACCCAGATGAACCCAGACTGACCCAGACTAACCCAGACTTAACCCAGACTGACCCTCTTCCACACTGGAGTCCAGCTGTGTGACCTTGAGGGCCAGACGGTCGATGCGGTCCTGTAGACAGTTCGCTCTCAGGTAGAAGCTGTTCGCTTCGTTGAACAGTTCACCGAAAACATTCTCTGCATGTTTACCTGCAACACAGAGAGAACAACACTGTAGAACAGTCAGTAACATCATCATGAAAACATTCTCTGCATGTTTACCTGCAACACAGAGAGAACAACACTGTATGACAGTCAGTAACATCACTGCTATTTCAAAGCTCCTACTTTTAGGGGTCTTGAAATGGATTTTCAGTAATGGAACAATAACATATTTGATGTGTAGATCTTGGTTGAACCAGTCATCTTGAAAGTAGCTCTCAAGTCAAAAAACTGTGGGCACTGCTGGTCTAAAATATCTAAAACCACATATTACACACAAAAGGACTCTCCAGGAAAGTGTTCTGACTCTGAAAAAAAGGGTGAAACTTTGATATTCAAGAGCCACACACGCACACACACACACACGCGCACACGCACACGCACACGCACACGCACACACACACACACACAAACACACACCCTAAGCTTCAGACTAAGCCCTATAAGCTGTTTAACTCCACCATCCTGTTCAACACAACACAGACTCGGTTATGCACAACTCATGCACAGACTCAAACCACATACAGTACAGTAGGGTTTCACATGTGTCTGACAAAAATCCTGGACATTTTGGCCATCCAATCGGCGGCCGATTATCAACGGCGATTATCGGCCTTTTGGTCGGAACAACGCAGCTCTAACATCTAAAACATCTAACCCAGAAATATATCACACTTTTACACTGAAATGTTACTGCTCTCATTATTTTATTACTCTCCCTAGTCAAGAAATCCTATAGGATTTTAGAAAAGTCCAGTCCAGTCCAAAAATCCTCTCAGATTTTGGAACAAATGTTTCTGTTATTTTTTTAACAGAAAATTTGTTCCAAAATCTGAGAGGATTTTTGGACTGGACTGGACTTTTCTAAAATCTTTTTCTGGACTGGACTTTTTCTGTTAAAAAAAAAAGTTAGGGCCATGTATAAAAATCCGGGACATTCATTGTCCAGGATGTCTTTTATTTTTTTTCCCGGGACAGACCATGAAAATCCAGGACAATCAGGAAAATCCGGGACATCTGGCGACACTAACATACAGTGAATTTACACTTATAACTTCTCCTCTCTATTGTGCATTATATAACATTATATAACGTTATGTTATACAGTAGTTGTTCCAATACTGGAACTGGTTCCAATACTACTAATGTTTGCAGTGTTTGGTTAATACAATCCACCTGCAACCTCACGTCAATACCTAAGTCAGAAGTAGTAAATAAGTTTAATGTTGTTTAAAGGATCACTACACCACTTCTCAACAAATCAACCACCTCTTTTTTCATCTCAGCCTGTGTCTCATAGGAGGGCTGTGGACAGTTCAGTAACCTGTCCATGATGCACATTATTGATGGGGAACCAAACATAATAGAAACTAGAAACTATATAAACTATTAATAGAGTTAAACTGCAGTCCAGGAGTGTTTTGGATGGTTATCTTTCAGTAAAGTGGTAGCATGCGACCCTAGGCATCTCGCTGGTTTTAAAACTTTATGGTGGGGTCATATAAGGAACATATGGCTACCATTTTTGGTGTGGTTCAAGACAGATTTTGAATTCATTTTTGGTTGAAAATGTCTCTTTCAACACCTTGGGTTCCTGGGCCCTGCCATGGAATATCACTAAACATAGTGAACGCTCTGTGAAGGTGCTTAACCCTTAAAAGCTTGTAGGTTTGCTATTTTTGGAAGATCGTGAAAATGTAGCGCAAACCTTTGACCCTTTGAAGACTAGAGTCTAGTGTCAGAAACTAGAATCTAGTTTCATGAACTAGAATCTAATGTCAGAAACTAGAATCTAGTGTCATGAACTAGAATCTAGTGTAAGGAACTAGAATCTAATGTCAGAAACTAGAATCTAGTGTCAGGAACTAGAATCTAATGTCAGAAACTAGAATCTAGTGTCAGAAACTAGAATCTAGTGTCAGAAACTAGAATCTAGTGTCATGAACTAGAATCTAAAGTCAGAAACTAGAATCTAGTGTCATGACCTAGAATCTAGTGTCATGAACTAGAATCTAGCGTCAGAAACTAGAATCTAGTGTCATGAACTAGAATCTAGTGTCAGGAACTAGAATCTAATGTCAGAAACTAGAATCTAGAACTAGAATCTAATGTCAGAAACTAGAATCTAGTGTCATGAACTAGAATCTAGTGTAAGGAACTAGAATCTAATGTCAGAAACTAGAATCTAGTGTCATGAACTAGAATCTAGTGTCAGAAACTAGAATCTAATGTCAGAAACTAGAATCTAGTGTCAGGAACTAGAATCTAATGTCAGAAACTAGAATCTAGCGTCAGAAACTAGAATCTAGTGTCAGAAACTAGAATCTAGTGTCAGGAACTAGAATCTAGTGTCATGAACTAGAATCTAGTGTCAGGAACTAGAATCTAATGTCAGAAACTAGAATCTAGTGTCATGAACTAGAATCTAATGTCAGAAACTAGAATCTAGTGTCATGAACTAGAATCTAGTGTAAGGAACTAGAATCTAATGTCAGAAACTAGAATCTAGTGTCATGAACTAGAATCTAGTGTCAGAAACTAGAATCTAATGTCAGAAACTAGAATCTAGTGTCATGAACTAGAATCTAGCGTCAGAAACTAGAATCTAGTGTCATGAACTAGAATCTAGCGTCAGAAACTCGAATCTAGTGTCAGGAACTAGAATCTAATGTCAGAAACTAGAATCTAGTGTCAGAAACTAGAATCTAGTGTCAGGAACTAGAATCTAATGTCAGAAACTAGAATCTAGCGTCAGAAACTAGAATCTAGCGTCAGAAACTAGAATCTAGCACCAGAAACTAGAATCTAGCGCCAGAAACTAGAATCTAGTGTCAGGAACTCGAATCTAGCGTCAGAAACTAGATTCCTCTGTGTCTCAAATGCTGAATAAATAGTGGACCCTGGTGTCAAAAAGGTTGAAACCCAGTGATGTAAAGTATAGTGCTCCTTACTCAGACTGCTGAGCTGGCGTATGATGGCTGACAGAGTGTTGTTGGTGACACATTCCAACTCGTTGCCGATCCCAGCTGGCACCGCCCCGTGGCACAGCTGGCGAGGATGGATGCTCCTCTTCACCAGAGGCATGGTGAGGATGGTGATGGTGGTGGTGGTGGTGGTGGTGGTGGTGGTGGTGATGGTGGTGGTGGTGGTGACTGATACCTCTGGTTCACCTCTGGACCACAACGCCTGTAAGGGAAACATCAAACTGCTGATTAAAACCTCTCTGATTTTACCTCCATGATTTGCTGCTTCTGACTTCACTGAAGTAGTTGTTTTGTATGTATTTGAATGCCTTAATGAAATGAACAAGTTGGACACTATTGTAAACAAGTGTATGCTTAACTAGTGTGTCCAATCAGCTCTGTCAGATTTGATGCAGTTGTACTTGAATTGTACTGTAATTCTCCAAGCTGTTATCAGTTTTGTAGCAGTGTGTACTTGACTTGTACTGTAACTCTCATCTCTGTTAATAAATATTTCATTCATTCATTCATTCATTCATTCATTCATTCATTCATTCATTACCAATTCATTTCCAACGGTAGGATGAACGTGAACACAACTTATGATCCATTCCTTAACTCTGTGGTTTTCAACCTTTTTCATACCAGCGCCCACTTTCAACAAACCAGCCCAACATACAGATCAAAATGACCCCCCCCCCCCCCCCCCCCCCCCCCCCCCCCCCCCCCCCCCATGTTTCACCATGTTTATTTTTCTTTTAGGATCTTTCCCCCAGAGAATAGGATTTTTTTTTTTTTTTTTTAAATAGGTGGTATTCCCCTCCCCTTTAACGACTCACCTTCACCCATAATGCTGACTGCAGCTGTAGAGGTTGATATTTGAATCCAAAGTACATTATAGTCAAAGATAGGCAGCATCCAGCAGGCATGGTTTAAATCTTTTAAATATAATAAACTCTGCAGGCTAAAAGCATGTAACCAACATTCACAACTTCCACAACAACCACTGACTGCATGTTACAATGTTTACATCCGTCTATCCCTCCTCCTCCCAGGGATCACTATCTACTAGTAAACTACAACTAGCTTCCTGTCCTCTTCAAAATAAGAGCTTGTAACGATGACTCGTAAACACACTTTTATTTCTTAAGTGAAGTTATAGGATGTGTAGATATGTTTCCCCCCGGCCGCTGAATTTGGTTTGTCCCAGGCTCTGACGTCAGCAACTTAAAACACATCTTGGCGGCATGTTGAATGAATGAACAGGTGACTGACAGGAGGAAGAAAAGAAAAACGTGTTTTAAAAGTGGATTAAAAAACACTCGTTATGGCCTAAAAAAGCTTTCGTTATGAACTAAAGGCTGGTGGTGCATGGAAGAACAGAAACACTCTGGAAGAGATGCAAAATGAACGGTGATGCGGCTTGAGAGAGCGTTGTTGTCGGCGAGGAAGGAGCAGTAGAGCCGCTGGCCTGGAGGAGGAGGAGGAATACCACCGACATGTTGCGACATTGAGGGGTCTGAAAGAGGGACAAACTGGAGTTTGAAAGACATTGTTTTCAACGATGGCGGTGCAAATAAGAGCTGTTTAAGTGTGAAACATCTGTTTCATAAAGCATTGCACAGTGACAACTAAAGCCTCTCTAATGTTTAGGCTGTAGGTCTACTGGTAGTAGTACAAAACGATCTAAAATGGAGGACGACTACCACCCTGCATTATTATAGTGATAGAAGAGGTGGACCACCACAGTACTATAGAAGAAGAGGTGGTCCCCGGGCCAGCCAAGTAATAGGCCTACCTACACGCTGTACTACTACCAGTCGGCCTACCTACAGCCTAGACTTTAGTTGTCACTGTGCAATGCTTTAAAACAGATGTTTACATAGCTCTTATTTGCACCGCCATCGTTGAAAACAATGTAGGCTATTTCGCACGAGAAGTCGGCCCGCCGCGAAGTCGGCCCGAATCGTGTGGAGAGGTCGGGCCGCGGCTGTGGAGAGGTCGGGCCGCGGCTGTGGAGAGGTCGGGCCGGGGGAGTGGAGAGGTCGGGCCGCGGCTGTGGAGAGGTCGGGCCGGGGGAGTGGAGAGGTCGGCCCATGTCTGTGGAATAGTTAGTTACTTAGTGAGCTAGTGTCAGCTGTTTTAGGCCCTTGTATATCATTATCCTTATTATTGTGCACTTTTTAAGGCTACAACAGAATGTAGAAGATTAATTGTCATGTTGATCTAGTGAATTGACTGCTTTGTTTCCCTGGTCCAGCAAAAGTGATGTGATTGACTGATAATTGCTTCGGGTATGTTCACACTTGGACCCGAGGTGAAATTGCTTGCTAATGGCTTCAATAACTTTAAAGTAAAATTAACTCCAGACAACTCTGACATGATCAACTCTTTAAAAAAACTCCAACACTGAAGCCAATTTAACTCTAAAGGTGTTGAAATACACTTTGGGAGTTGAAATCAACTCTGAAATATGTAACCCTGAAATTTTAACTCTCCAATTTTTGCTGTGTACTGTTTCCCACAATTGGGAAATGAAAATTACGTAATTCAGATGTTTAAGTATAATGTAACATTATACTTGGGAGCTCAAAGTGTATAAAAGTGATTATTACATTATTCTTGTCTAAAGTTCCGTTTCCTTTCCTCAACCCTAGTCCTGCTGCAGTTTGGAAGAACACATCCACAATGTTTCAAACTGTTTTAAATATGTGTTATTGTCTAATTACTTTAACTCTGGTAAAGAGTGAAATATGTATTTATTCAACTCTGGGAGTTCAGGCATGTGTCAACCTGTTAGCCATTGCTATAGTCAAAACAAACATTTTGTATCCTAAAGCATAGAATGTATCCTTTTAGCCACATTACTGCAATCTGAAGCATAGATTTACATGAATTACTTCAATAACTTTAAAGTACTCTGGTAAAGAGTGAAATATGTATTTATTCAACTCTGGTAAAAAATAAAACATTTAATTATTCAACTCTAGTTGAGAGTAAACCAGTATTATTGAACATGCATATGTCTTGATAATGGTTGATATGCAGTGATAATGGTGCCTATACATGTCTATTGTCATGACTTGATAATGGTTGATATGCAGTGATAATGGTGCCTATATACATGTCTATTGTCACAACAGCAAGACATATCAAGCATAAAAGACTTGATGATGGTTGGTATATGGCCTGATAATGGTTGATATGCAGTGATAATGATGCCTATGCATGTCTATGATATGCAGTGATAAAGGTGCCTATGCATGTCTAATGGGCCGACTTCTGCACACCCCCTGGCCGACTTCTCCACACCACCTAGCCGACTTCTCCACACCACCTAGCCGACTTCTCCACACCACCTAGCCGACTTCTCCACACCACCTAGCCGAGATCTCCGCAGTTTTGCTCGGTCCGAGTTCGCGGCGGCCCGAGATCTCCCGCCACCGTTGAAAACAATGTAGGCTATTTCAAACTCCAGATTGTCCCTCTTTCAGGCTGAAACAGCTCTCCCGCGCTCATTTTTTCTGACTCCTCAATGTCGCAACATTTCGGCTGGGTCCGGGTTTTATTTGGTCAGAGTTTTCCAGTATTTTCAGTAGGCCTATTCATTCTCCGCCCTGAAGTTCATAAAGAACAGAGCAGGAACATCTCCAGACCTTCATAATGAATGAAGTTCATAAAGAACAGAGCAGGAACATCTCCAGACCTTCATAATGAATGAAGTTCATAAAGAACAGAGCAGGAACATCTCCAGACCTTCATAATGAATGAAGTTCATAAAGAACAGAGCAGGAACATCTCCAGACCTTCATAATGAATGAAGTTCATAAAGAACAGAGCAGGAACATCTCCAGACCTTCATAATGAATGAAGTTCATAAAGAACAGAGCAGGAACATCTCCAGACCTTCATAATGAATGAAGTTCATAAAGAACAGAGCAGGAACATCTCCAGACCTTCATAATGATGGACACTGGACGATGGAGACCTTATAAGGACAAGATCATTCACCTGCTGGAGGAGAAAAGTCACCTGATGCTCATTAATCCAGGTAGGACATATGGAAATACTGTTCTATTCCAGTGGTTTTCAACCAGTGGTCCTTAACAGGGTTCCAGGTGGTCCCCCAGTCTAGATTTTGGTGGAAATTTGGTTAACCAGATGCAACTCTTTGAGAGTGTAAACATGAAACCAAATGGACCCTTGCGGGTCCATTTGGTTTCATGTTTACGCTCTCAAGAGTTAAAATATTCATCATGTGAATTATCCCAAGTCTACACAACTAGAGAATGTAGAAGATTAATGGTCATTTTGATCTGTATGTTGGACTGTTTGGTTTCCCCAAATCCAGCCTGGAATTGTGGACAAAATACATATTTAGTTTTGGGGTCTGTGGGTTGAAGGTTGAAGACCACTGTTCTATATCATGGCTATTCTATTGTGCTTTCTGTCAAATAACATGGTTCGTGTGTGTGTGTGGGGGGGGGGGGGGGGGGGGGGGGGGGGGGGGGGGGGGGCACACCGCTGCTGTGCCATGCTGTGGTCATGTTGTTATTATTGGATAATGTCGTAACCAAATGGACCCTTAAAGATTGTGGGACAAAAACTTGTATATCCTTGATTTTGAAACTGAACTGTCTGGCTGGATGAAGTGAGCAGGCTGTTGTTTATATGTTATTGTTGTCTCTGTGGGCTAGTACAGTGGTTTTAAACCAGTGGTCCGGGGACCACCAGTGGTCCTCGATAGGATTCCTGGTGGTCCTCAGCTAAATAGTGGACAGTTGGTAACCAAATGGAACCTTTTAGATCTGTAAGCAGAGGCGGATCTAGCCATGGGCATGAATTGGGGGGGTAATGCCCCCCTAAATGCCCAGACTGACCCCTCCCCCCCATTGGGAAATGTTATATCCGCCCCTGTCTGTAAGTCCTGCGAGGTGTAAAATGACACCAACCACCGTGTTCTCCATAAGGAGTGCTCAGAACGTCTCTGACGTCACCTGGGTTTCCGTAGTGTAGTGGTTATCACGTTCGCCTAACACGCGAAAGGTCCCCGGTTCGAGACCGGGCGGAAACAGGACTTGTTTTCTTGTTTTCCATTTTTGTACAGTTGTTTTCTTTTCTTCTTCCTTCGTGCTTATACAAAGCTAATCACTGAAGTTCTTAACCGTTTCTCCACATTTTACACACACACAATGTTTTGGGACGATCAAATAATTTCTAAGATGAAAAACCAAACAAAAAGTCTTGTATCCTGCCGTTTTCTACTTCTTGCTAATTAGATAGTATATGATAATATTGTGTGTGTCGTCATGATTTGTCACGACCCGAGTTGGCTTTGTCTGCGGCGAAATCATCTTTATATAAATTATTTTTGAAAAGTCTATGAGAAAAATGAATGAGGAAAACACTTCTGGAACCGGGGCGGTGACGTCACTGTGCAGGTCTATGAGACAACCCTGAAATTCTCTCTGCTATTCTGTAAAGCAGGGGTTTTCAACCAGTGGTCCGGGGACCACTAGTGGTCCTTGAGGAAGTTCCAGGTGGTCCCCTGGCTAAATGGTGGAAAGTTGGTTAACCAGATGTAACTCTTTGAGAGTTTACACTCTCAAGAGTTAAAATATTCATCATGTGAATTATCCCAAGTCTACACAACTAGAGAATGTAGAAGATTAATGGACCAACACAAAATAAATCTTTAGTTTTGGTGTCTTTGGGGCTAAAATGTCATCAAATGGTGGTCTATAGTGAGTTAGTGTAGCAAAAACAAAAATTGAGAAAAAGAGAACTCAGACCTTGTACCTCTAAATCCAGTGAGATCTCAGAGCCCTCATTGAAGTGTACAGACGGTCGTTCCACATGGTGGCTCCCCGCTGATCCACCGGGGCACAGGCATGATGGATGGGTACGATCCAAGTCCAGAAAGTGACAGCTGATGTCCTCCAGTCTAGAGCTCTCCTCCTCCTCCTTCACTAAACACACTGCATGCACAGGGACGATGTGCGCTGTGACAGCTGTCACTCAATCATCATCTGTCCTGGGCTGTCCAGGGTGACCTGATTCAATCTGTTCATTTGAGGGACAGATGTAGGGCTGCCAGGGGCAGATCAGAATCAGAATCAAGCTTTATTGTCACATCACATTACAAGTAACATGGGTGAAACTCTTGTTTGTGTAGGCCCGTCGTTGCAGTCAAACCGAACAGAAACAAAGTGCACAAGCACCTAACTATATGAGTCATAAGCCTACTCCCTACTGTATCATAGAAATAAATAAGAAATAAATAAGAAAGTTAAATATGCTAGACGATGTGGCCTATATGTGAAAATAAGTTAAAAAGGTCTAAAGACAAAAGCCACAAATCACTTCAGTCTGTATAATGTCACCAGACCTATCTCTTATTCAACAGTCTAACTGTTGACACGTAGAAACTGTTCATCAGTCTGGTGGTGCTGCTCTTAATGCTCCGGAAGCGTTTACCGGGCCGTGGGTGTGGCAGCGGTTCAAATAGACTATGGCTGGGATGATGGATGTCACTGATGATGTTTTCAGCCTTCGTCACACAGCGCCTCTCATATAATTCCTGTAGCGGGGGAAGCTCCCCTCCCACTATGCGCTGTGCGGTTTTCACCACTCGCTGCAGTGTTTTCTGTTCTGCTACGGTGTAGTTCCCAAACCACGCAGTGGAGCCGCTTGTCAGGACACTCTCAATGGTGCTCCTGTAGAATGCTCTGAGGATGCGGGGACTCACTCTGAACTTTTTCAGGCGTCTCAGGCAGTAGAGCCGTTGTTGGGCCTTTTTCACCACTTTCGTGGTGTGTGTTGCCCACTTCAGGTCCCTGGAAGATGTAACATGTCCCATTTGGGAGGGGCAAGAGAACATGTTGGAGGGGCAAGAGAAAATGGTATGGGGGCGGCTTCATCGCCCCCATACCATTTTCAGTTACAGGTCTTTTATTAGTCAAGTAAAGCATCAATAATAACATCAGTTGTTGTTGAAGTTGCAACAGACACACAGCATGCATAAAGCTAAAGGTCTGACTCAGAGAGTTTTCTGTTTTCAATGATGAAATGCTGTTGGTTTAGTGGTGACACAGCTGTAGTTAGTTAGTAGCAGTAGGAGTGGTTCACATCATTTTAAATAGAAGCACTTTAATTTGAAATATCTTGGGTTGTTTTGCATGGCATCGTGTTTGGGGGGGCAGACTGGGTATTTAGGGGGGGCATTGTCCCCCCATGCCCATGCCTAGATCCGCCCCTGATGGCTGCAAACATTAATCGATTTATCGTAATCCAATCGATTATTCTATTAGTTGTCAACGATTTTAGAAATCTATTAATCGGTTCGTCAATTAATCACTGAAGTCTTTTTTTCCACTTAACCATAGTTTTTACAAGTCAAGTGCAGGGGTTGACACTAAGGTCTCGGAGGCACTTGCCCATCGGGCAAGTGCAAGTCAGGTTCTACTTGCCCTCAGGTCATGGTCACTTGCCCCCCCAAAATATATTGTAAATTTTGCACATGTAACTCTTGAGAACGTAAAAATGAAACCAAATGGACCCTTGCGGGTCCATTTGGTTTCATTTTTACACTCTCAAGAGTTAAAATATTCATCATCTTAATTAGCCCAGGTCTACACAACTAGAGAATGTAGAAGATTAGGTAATTTTGATGTGTGTTAATTTGCCTGTTTTGTTTCCCAAAGCCAGCTAGCCTGGAATTGTGGATATCTAGAAAGCAGGGAAAGACACAGACGCAGAGTGCAATGACTGCCTTCAAGACAAATTTATCTTGTGTTGTGTTATAGTGCACTAAGTTGCACACTTGCCCGACATTTAATGACATTTAACTGTCATTAATTAATACACCTTAGAGTTGTCGTGTGGACATGATGAAAACGTTCCCCCATTCTCCTCCATTCTCCTGTTTCCTAAAAATGGAGGTCTGAAAAAAAATCACTAACGTGGTGAAACACAACTTGATGACATCATCAAGTTGTGTTTCACCGTGTTAATGATTCTTCTTGTATGGCCTTTTTCTGAGAGTGTACAAATGGAACCAAATGTACATTTGTACACTGTATTTTTTTTTTTTTTTGAAGATGGGTGGAGTCCTCCTTTAAGGTGATAGCCAAATAAGAGTCATAATCCGATTTTTAATCGACAAATCGGTTAAATAGTAAGCCGATGATCGGGTGCAGGCAGACTGACTGACTGACTGACTCTATTTCACACCTGGGCATCATGAGGCCTGTGGTTTTCAACCAGTGGTCCGGGGACCACCAGTGGGTTCTTGAGAGAGTTCCAGTTAAATATGGAAAGTTTGTTAACCAGATGTAACTCTTTGAGAGCGTAAAAATGAAACCAAATGGACCCTTGCGGGTCCATTTGGTTTCATGTTTACAAGAGTTAAAATATTCATCTGAATTAGCCAGAGAATGTAAAAGAATGGTCATTTTTATCTATGTAGGCCTGTTTTGTTTGTGAAATCCAGCCTGGAATTGTGGACTAAAGGCTAAAATGTCATCAAATGGTGGAAAATAAATAGTGGGCTCTGGTGTCAAAATGGTTGGTCTTACTCTTACTTTTATCTTGAAATTAAATTAATACTACGCAGCCTTTAGTTCAGCCTTTAGTCTTGGCTTCTCCACAATATTTTATGTATCTCATTTGGCCCCTTGGGAAAAATAATTGCCCAGCCCTGCTCTGTATGCTCTATATGTGGGACAACTGTAAACTCTTGGACATGAGGTCCTGTCCCTCATGTCCCAAAGAGACACATCTGGTCACCCTGTGGAGGAGGGGCAGGTCTTCCCATGCTATGACGGACAGCCTCTCTCGTCCAATCCCCACGCAGCAGACAGCCTCTCTCGTCCAATCCCCACGCAGCAGACAGCCTCTCTCGTCCAATCCCCACGCAGCAGAGCTTGAGCCCTGATAAGGATTAAAGCCAACAGATTTACCAGTGGGAGTTCATCATCATCATCATCATCATCATCATCATCATCATCATCATCATCATCATCATCATCATCATCCAGTGGACTGACTCTCACATTTACAAGCTGCTATGAGCTTGTAGATCTGCTGTTTTTCAATAGCTAGAGCCAATGCTTTCAATAAGTAAAGCTGATGCTAAAACACCAATAGGTGTCCCAGTATAGCGGTGGCTTTCAATCATCTTTGGTACCGGGGACCACTATTTATTCAGCATTTGAGCCACAGACCACCATTTGATGACATTTTAGCCCCACAGATGCCAAACTAAAGATTTATTTTGGTTTTGTCCACAATTCCAGGCTGGATTTGGCAAATGAAACGGTGCACTTCTTAATTAAGTGGTGCTAATTCAGATGATGAATATTTTAACTCTTGAGAGTGTAAACATGACATTTTTATACTCTCACCTGGTTAACCTGTGGACCACCTGGAAACCCTCTCAGGGATCACTGATGGTCCCCAGACCACTGTTTGAAAAGCCCAACTTTAGGATGACACAGATGCTCTCCATGCAGGTTCACATCCTAACATGTCTCTGATATCAGAACAGATTTCACCAATGTAGGTTAAACCAGAAAGAAAAAAAGAATGAATGAGCATCTGGATTATATAATCTGTTCTCCAGGACAGATGGTCTGGATGGATGGAATGTAGCCTAACATACCAGCTGGGGATCAGAGCACTCCGTTTAATAGAGGCACGCAAACCCATGACATCATAGAGCTATGAGTCAAACCCATGACATCATAACTCTGTACCAGAGCTATGAGCTAAACCCATGACATCATAACACTGTACCATGATGACATCATAACACTGTCACTCTGTAGAAAACCCATGACATCATAACCAGAGGTTGACACTAAGGTCTCTGAGGCACTTGCCCATCGGGCAAATGCAAGTCAGGTTCTACTTGCCCTCAGGTCATGGTCACTTGCCCCCCAAAATATATTGTAAATTTTGCATTTAAGATTACTTCCTACTTGGGTGCTTTAAACCAGGGGTTTTCAAGAGGGGGGGGGGGGGGCTCCAGGGAAAGTCCCCCGAAGGGATAAAATTATGAACTATTTTTAAACTAAAGAACATATTATGTGTTTATAAATGTTAAATTCTAGAGTTATAGAGTACCAGTATAATGTATTTATCCATATGAGGCTTATTAGCCTGGGATCCTTTTAAAGCATGTCTGGTGGTCACCCTCCTCCCCTCATGGCGCCCTATGGAGCTGCCTAGTCTACCTAATGGAAAAAACGCCCCTGCTGTCTCTCTCTCATGGTCTCAGACTCTGTTGGTACAGTATTGACACACACACACACACACACACACACACACACACACACACACACACACACACACACACACACACACACACACACACACACACACACACACACACACATCAATGATCTCTTCTTATAGCTTAACCTTTGTCCGTGTTATTGAGCCAATGATCTGAGAGCTCCTCCTACTGGTGTTAGCTGGTAACTGCACCCTGACAGCTCCACCTACTGGTGTTAGCTGGTAACTGCACCCTGACTGCTCCACCTACTGGTGTTAGCTGGTAACTGCACCCTGACTGCACCACCTACTGGTGTTAGCTGGTAACTGCACCCTGACTGCACCACCTACTGGTGTTAGCTGGTAACTGCACCCTGACTGCACCACCTACTGGTGTTAGCTGGTAACTGCACCCTGACTGCACCACCTACTGGTGTTAGCTGGTAACTGCACCCTGACTGCACCACCTACTGGTGTTAGCTGGTAACTGCACCCTGACTGCACCACTCAATGCTCATAATGCTCATGATACAGTGGTTTTCAACAGGTGGTTTTCAACCAGTGGTCCCTGAGAGGATTCCAGGTGGTCCCCAGCTAAATGATGGACAGTTGGTAACCAAATAGATCCCTTATAAATTTTATAACTCCTGAGAGTGTTAAAATGAAACCAAATGGATGTATATTTTTCATTCCATTCATGTGTTTTAATGAAAACATTACGTGACTGACAGACATACAGGCCTTAAGTTAAAATATCCATCATGTGAATTATCCCAAGTCTACACAACTAGAGAATGTAGAAGATTAATGGTCATTTTGATCTGTATGTTGGACTGTTTGGTTTAGTAGTTGTTTAGTAGTGGGCCCTGGAATGAAAAAGGTTGCAAACCAGTGGTCTATGGACCATGTACAGACAGAACCATTAAGACCACAGAGAACCACAGGGTTATAATCAGAACCATTTGGACCACAGGGTTATAATCAGAACCATTTGGACCACAGGGTTCTAATCAGAACCATTTGGACCACAGGGTTCTAATCAGAACCATTTGGACCACAGGGACCCATAGGGTTCTAATCAGAACCATTTGGACCACAGGATTCTAATCAGACCCATTTGGACCACAGGGTTATAATCAGAACCATTTGGACCACAGGGTTCTAATCAGAACCATTTGGACCACAGGGACCCACAGGGTTCTAATCAGAACCATTTGGACCACAGGGTTCTAATCAGAACCATTTGGACCACAGGGACCCACAGGGTTCTAATCAGAACCATTTGGACCACAGGGACCCATAGGGTTATAATCAGAACCATTTGGACCACAGGGTTATAATCAGAACCATTTGGACCACAGAGAACCATAGGGTTATAATCAGACCCATTTGGACCACAGGGTTCTAATCAGACCCATTTGGACCACAGAGAACCACAGGGTTATAATCAGAACCATTTGGACCACAGGGTTATAATCAGAACCATTTGGACCACAGGGTTCTAATCAGACCCATTTGGACCACAGGGTTCTAATCAGACCCATTTGGACCACAGGCACCCATAGGGTTATAATCAGAACCATTTGGACCACATGGTTCTAATCAGACCCATTTGGACCACAGGCACCCATAGGGTTATAATCAGAACCATTTGGACCACAGGGTTCTAATCAGACCCATTTGGACCACAGAGAACCATAGGGTTCTAATCAGAACCATTTGGACTACAGGGTTCTAATCAGAACCATTTGGACCACAGGGACCCACAGGGTTATAATCAGAACCATTTGGACCACAGGGACCCACAGGGTTATAATCAGAACCATTTGGACCACAGGGACCCACAGGGTTATAATCAGAACCATTTGGACCACAGGGTTCTAATCAGACCCATTTGGACCACAGGGAACCACAGGGTTCTAATCAGACCCATTTGGACCACAGGGAACCACAGGGTTCTAATCAGACCCATTTGGACCACAGGGAATCATATGGTTATAATCAGACCCATTTGGACCACAGGGAACCATATGGTTATAATCAGACCCATTTGGACCACAGGGAACCATAGGGTTATAATCAGAACCATTTGGACCACAGGGTTCTAATCAGACCCATTTGGACCACAGGGTTCTAATCAGAACCATTTGGACCACAGGGTTCTAATCAGACCCATTTGGACCACAGGGACCCATAGGGTTATAATCAGAACCATTTGGACCACAGGGAACCACAGGGTTCTAATCAGACCCATTTGGACCACAGGGACCCATAGGGTTCTAATCAGAACCATTTGGACCACAGGGTTCTAATCAGACCCATTTGGACCACAGGGAACCACAGGGTTATAATCACATTAGGAGGCCCAGAGGAGAGATGGGAAGTAGACAGAACCGTGACGGAGCGGGAGCTCTAATCCCGTTAGGCTAGAGGGAGGAGGGGACGCCATCATCTCTGCAACCAGAGAACAAACCCAGTACTTTCCCAGGAATCAGTCACCTGTATGGTAAGAGTTTCTGTTGCCCTCCTTGACGCCTATTAAGGATGAAACAATTAACACTTGGCACGCGATAGCAAATGTCTGCTGTTTTTCTTCTCTCTCTCTTTCTTTCCCTTGGTGGCAACCACTGGGTTTCTTTCTTTGCTTTTCTTTTCTTTTCTTTTCCTTGTCAGGGAATTATAGTAATCAGCAGCAGACAGTAGCAATGCTGGCTGCGCTTTCACATCTTTGTTTTTATCCTGCTTTTCTTTAGTAAAACAACCAACCAGCAGAGACCAACTAGAGAGGACGGGGGTTTCAACAGGTGGTCCGGGGACCATCAGTGGTCCCTGAGAGGATTCCAGGTGGTCCTTAATGCAGCTAAATGATGCTCACTTGGTATAACCAAATAGACCCTTACAGATCTGTAACTTTTGAGAGCGTTAAAATGAAACCAAAGGTACCCTAAATTTGGTTTCATTTTACACTCTCAAGAGTTAAATTATATTTAAACATCTGAGTGAATCACAATACACAATTAGGAAATGTATTAGAATTGATATTTTTTGGTCAACATTTTGCCAGTTTATCTCTCCTAAATTGTGGACAGAAACTTGAAAATCTGTGAGTTTTGGGTCAGAGAGATTAAACTCAAATGCTGGTCCTCCGTGGATAAAATACAGAATAAATAGTGGGCCCTGGTATGAAAAAGGTTGAAAACCACTGGTGTAGAGCAGGGGTTTTCAACCTTTTTGACAACAGGGACCGCCATTTATTCAGAATTTGAGCCACCATTTGATGACGATTTTAGCCCCACAGACCCCAAAACTAAAGATTTCTCTTGCTTTTGTCCACAATTCCAGGCTGGATTTGGGAAACCAAACAGGCAAATTAACATAGAGATCAAAATAGCTGTCTAGACTTGGGCTACTTAAAATGATGGATATTTTAACTCTTGAAAATGAAACCAAATGAACCCTTGCAGGTCCATTTGGTTTCATTTTTACACTCTCAAGAGTTACATCTGGTTAACCAACTTGGCTGGGGACCACCTGGAACCCTCTCAAGGACCACTGGTGGTCCCCGGACCACCTGTTGAAAACCCCTGGTGTAGAGAGGTGGGGGTGTGGGGTGGGGGTGTGTAAGAGAGGACAGCACTTTACTTCATGCTCTCTTTGTAGAATCACCCGAGTTCATGGCTGATGTAAAGTGTGGGCAGCAGTGTATACAGCAGTGAATAGAGCAGTGAATAGGATGCTCTCTGTATCAAAGTGCATCCTGCTGTTTAATCCTAGCAGATGGTCATGCTGCACGCCGAGGAGACACGCCGCCCCACGGGCCTGCACACACACACACACACACACGCACACACACACACACACACACGCACACACAGGACACCAAACTGCAGCCCACTGGGCTGCTAACGACCACCATGGGTAAACAGAAAAACAAACACAGTAGATAAGATCGCAGTTATCACGTGAGGTGAACCATGACTTGATTTCCTGTAAACAGGTACAGAGGGAGGAGGGTAGGAGGGTGGGAGGGTGGAAGTTGGTTTGGAGGAGACGTAGAGCTGGGTGTCGTCCGCGTAACAGTGGAAGCTGATGTTATATTTCCGAAAAATCTGTCCGAGTGGGAGGAGGTAGATGATAAACAGAATCGGGCCTAGGACAGAGCCCTGGGGAACGCCAGAGGTAATGGGGAGGGATGGGATGTGAAAGTTTTGAGCTGGATGAACTGAGTACGGCCGGTGAGGTATGAGAGAAACCAGTCCAGAGGTGTACCTAGTCGGTCAAGGAGGGTGGAGTGTGAGATGGTGTCGAAGGCTGCACTTAAGTCTAGGAGGATGAGGATGGAGATCAAACCAGAGTCGGCTGCAATGAGGAGGTCGTTTGTGATTGTGATGTTATCAGTGAGTAGGCTCCAGACAACATGCTGTCATCGATAAAATGCTGCTGATAAGCAGCCTGCTGGGAATTATCGCTTGGTAACAGTAGAAGCGGGTGCCTTGCTGCCCTTCATGGGAGAGATTTGCAATTTTTGCAAATCAAGATTCTTCACTGGCCATAGCAATGCTTTGGGGAAACAGAGCCGTAAGATTGGATCAACCTCCCAGTTAATCTGCCTCCTCTCCTCTCCTCTCCTCTATTCTCCTCTAGTCTCCTCTCCTCTCCTCTCCTCTCCTCTCCTCTCCTCTCCTCTCCTGTATTCTCCTCTAGTCTCCTCTCCTCTCCTCTAGTCTCCTCTCCTCTAGTCTCCTCTCCTCTCCTCTCCTCTAGTCTCCTCTCCTCTCCTCTCCTCTCCTCTCCTCTCCTCTCCTCTCCTCTCCTCTCCTCTCCTCTAGTCTCCTCTCCTCTCCTCTCCTCTCCTCTCCTCTCCTCTCCTCTCCTCTCCTCTCCTCTAGTCTCCTCTCCTCTAGTCTCCTCTCCTCTCCTCTCCTCTCCTCTAGTCTCCTCTCCTCTCCTCTAGTCTCCTCTCCTCTCCTCTCCTCTAGTCTCCTCTCCTCTCCTCTAGTCTCCTCTCCTCTCCTCTCCTCTAGTCTCCTCTCCTCTCCTCTCCTCTAGTCTCCTCTCCTCTAGTCTCCTCTCCTCTAGTCTCCTCTCCTCTCCTCTAGTCTCCT
The DNA here is from genome assembly GCA_039105355.1 of Benthosema pterotum. NCBI lineage: Eukaryota > Metazoa > Chordata > Actinopteri > Myctophiformes > Myctophidae > Benthosema > Benthosema pterotum. The sequence continues at coordinate 1,226,394 of CM076987.1, read as the reverse complement.
CTCCTCTAGTCTCCTCTCCTCTAGTCTCCTCTCCTCTCCTCTCCTCTCCTCTCCTCTCCTCTCCTCTCCTCTCCTCTCCTCTCCTCTCCTCTCCTACTTCTATTCTTTATACGTCTATCTTTTCAGTTTTTTGTCTGCGGCGGGATTAAGCCAAGTGGTAAAACAGTGATTTAATGATCTTTCCATGGCTATGTGTGTGTGTGTGTGTGTGAGGCACTTAAAGCATGACACACACACACACACACACACACACACACACACACACACACACACACACACACACACACACACACACACACTGCGTCGGGAGGAGAGCCGGCCTCCCTGTGAAGCGCGTTGGAGCCGTCAGTCTTTTGACAGGACTTTCTTAAGCTGTTATTCACCCCCCCCCCCCCCTGCTCTGGGAACAGACATGATGTTCTTAAAGAACTCTTTGAGGAACAAACAATCAGGCTAATTAGTTCATAATACCATGGTGATTATAAAGAGCAGGTTTTTAGAGGCATAATGTGTCGTTGTTAAACGGGAGTAAATGAGGCTGATATACTGTATGATGGACCAAACTAAACTGTGAATGTACAGGGCTTGACACTAACACTTGCCCGCTTGCCCGGGGCAAGTAAAAAAAAATGGTGGGGCAAGTGAAGACTGCTACCTGGTTGCCCGATCGGGCAAGTGTGCAACTTAGTGCACTATAACACAACACAAGATAAATTTGTCTTGAAGGCAGTCATTGCGCTCTGCCTCTGTGTCTTTCCCTGCTTTCTAGATATCTCTACATATCTCTCTCCCAGGTCCATTTGGTTCCAAACTATCATTTTGCTGGGGTCAGGGACCACTGGGTCTGTGACCACTATGGGCTAATTAAGATGATGAATTTTAACTCTTGAGAGCGTAAAAATAAAACCAAATGGACCCGCAAGGGTCCATTTGGTTTCATTTTTACGTTCTCAAGAGTTACATCTGGTTAACCAACTTAGCTGGGGACCACCTGGAACCCTCTCAGGGACCACTGGTGGTCCCCGGACCACCTGTTGAAAACCCCTGGTTTAAAGCACCCAAGTAGGAAGTAAACTTAAATGCAAAATTTACAATATATTTTTGGGGGGCAAGTGACTATGACCTGGTCATGTCAACCCCTGAACGTACGTCATGAAGACAGAGTTAACTATGCATTAACTATAAAGGCCTTTCCCCTGGCTGACCTCTATTGTAGTAGTCCTCAAACAGTGGTCCGGGGACCACCAGTGGTCCCTGAGGAGGGATCCAGGTGGTCCCGGGCTAAATGGTTGAGAGAGTTAGTTGGTGGTGAATTTCGAATTGCAGCCATCCGCAGCTGTCTTCAAGAGTGGTTTTGAAGGAGTCAAGGGATTTGCATGTCTTGATGAAATAAGGTTTCCAACTCTTCCACAGTGCCACAAGACAAAGTAGATGAAGGCAAGAAAGTGTTGAAACTTTAAAGTTGTATATAAATGCAGCGGATTCTACCGTAAATCCATCCAGTATTCCCAGTATTCTGCTTATTATATAGAGTTCCTCCACCAGGCATGTTGTCTGTCAGCCGTCTGACTTGTGTGTCGCGATGCAGTTTTGTGTGTTAAAACGGACTGCAGTTTTAACACACATTCTGCTACAATCTGCAGTCGTTTTGGTCAATATACTGACCTCCTCTAACCCTAACCCTAAACATAACCTCCAGCACGTCACCATGCTGACACAGGGCTTAAAACAAGGTCAATATACTGACCTCCTCTAACCCTAAACATAACCTCCAGCACGTCACCATGCTGACACAGGGCTTAAAACAAGGTCAATATACTGACCTCCTCTAACCCTAACCCTAAACATAACCTCCAGCACGTCACCATGCTGACACAGGGCTTAAAACAAGGTCAATATACTGACCTCCTCTAACCCTAACCCTAAACATAACCTCCAGCACGTCACCATGCTGACACAGGGCTTAAAACAAGGTCAATATACTGACCTCCTCTAACCCTAAACATAACCTCCAGCACGTCACCATGCTGACACAGGGCTTAAAACAAGGTCAATATACTGACCTCCTCTAACCCTAACCCTAAACATAACCTCCAGCACGTCACCATGCTGACACAGGGCTTAAAACAAGGTCAATATACTGACCTCCTCTAACCCTAACCCTAAACATAACCTCCAGCACGTCACCATGCTGACACAGGGCTTAAAACAAGGTCAATATACTGACCTCCTCTAACCCTAAACATAACCTCCAGCACGTCACCATGCTGACACAGGGCTTAAAACAAGGTCAATATACTGACCTCCTCTAACCCTAACCCTAAACATAACCTCCAGCACGTCACCATGCTGACACAGGGCTTAAAACAAGGTCAATATACTGACCTCCTCTAACCCTAACCCTAAACATAACCTCCAGCATGTCACCATGCTGACACAGGGCTTAAAACAAGGTCAATATACTGACCTCCTCTAACCCTAACCCTAAACAAAACCTCCAAGGCGGCCAACCGGACACAACGATGGAGGATTTCCGGGTTTTCGACTTATCAGTGCAATTATGTCAGTCTGCTCCCAGACAACATGCCTGGTGGATAAGAACGGCTAATAAAGCAGCATCCTGGGAATTATGGCTTGACAACGGTCGAAGCAGGTGCTAAATGACATGACAGGTATTTAAAAAACTAAACAGACGACTGTGGCTGTGGCTCAGGAGGTAGAGCAGGTCGTCCAATGACCCATGGGTCGGTGGTTTGAATCCCGGCTCCTCCTGTCTACGTGTCGAAGTGTCCTTGGGCAAGACACTGAACCCCAAGTTGCCTCCAATGAGTTGGTCAGTGTGAGCTGGCCACCATTGGTGTGTGAATGTGGGAAGTGGGGACGCTGGCGTCGTCTGTTCGCCGCTCTACTTCCCAATGTATGAATGAATGGACCATTGTAAAGCGCTTTGAGCACTTGGAAAAGCGCTATAAAAATGCAATCCATTATAACGGAACTAGAACAAGCGATACATACATACTAGAAGAATCAGTTTACCTCCTGTACTAACTGAACCTCCCTCAAGGACCAAAGGGTGGTCCCCGGGCTGCTGAAAATAAGGCTGCCAGCTAAAAGAAGTTAAACTTGACAAAACCAGCTGTCGTTTTCTTTTCTGTTCCGTATTTTACCATTTCATCTCTCAGAAGGAGACAGGACAGGACAGGACTTGTGGCAGACAGATGGACAAACAGACGTTTGGTTCATGTCTGTCTTTCAGAGGAGAACACGGCTCTGAATATTTATTGCTAGTTTACGTACGCAAAAAGACGGTAATAGATGCCTAAGCCCATCATCATCTTGTCAGATGTCGGTGTGGTGTGGTGTGGGGGGGGGGGGGGGGGGGGGGGGGGGGGGGGCTTTGCCTGTTAACACAATTTCACGCTCAATTTTCAACTCATCTGTTCATCTGTCACCAAGCAGAGCGTTCTGCCGTCAGGCCCCAGAGGCCTTCCGTCAGGCCCCAGAGGCCTTCCGTCAGGCCCCAGAGCTGCAGCTGTTCACCCTCTGAGGTTGTCTATAGAGCTGTGCAGTGACGTCACCGCCCCGGTTCCGGAAGTGTTTTCCCCCCATTCATTTTTCTCATAGACTCTTCGAAAATAATTTATATAAAAACGATTACGCCGCGGACCCAAATGTTGCCCAAACACGACAGTTTAGGGCCGGGTAGGGCCTAAAATCTATGCTAATGAGTAGGCCGGGTAGGGCCTCGGGCTCCATGAAAAAATTATATATATTGAATTATTTTATTATAGTAAGAATAACAGTTATTTTCTCTAATTACCCATTATGAAGATGGTGTTGATTGCCATTTCATTTTTAATCTGTGGTGAATTCTCCAATTTTGCCCAAACACAACATTTTAGGGCCGGGTAGGGCCTAAAATCTATTCCATTTACTCAGGCCTGGCCGGCCTAGGGCCTGAACTGTTAGGGCCCAGTTAGGGCCGGGGCTTAATTTTCAGGAAGGCCCAGCGAGAATCGCACAGCGAGAAAAAAAGCTCAGTAGAGTGAGCTTTGAAAAACAACATGGTGCGTGTTCTAGAAACGAGCACGCACGCCATAAACAACACTGTAGGACACCGTAGGACAGGCACAGTAAAATGAGGCCCAAACTCTTATCTAAAATATTTAGAGCAGCATTCGTTCAACTACTCTCTCACATGGAACTAGGTTTTGGGTGTAGAGATATGGACACAACAAACAGTTCTGTGTGATAGAGGAGTAAAAATGAACAGGCTAATATTTTAAAAATAGGTCAACACACAACGGTACTTTTCCCTGCTAAAAATGACTGGAACTACTTTTCATGGCCAAAGCAGAACTTCCACCACAGGACTTTTCTAGCATCACTATTATGACTCAATGGAAACAAGCCTGGTTTTATCTAGCATTGTTGTTATGATGACTCAATTATTAAATAATGTGCATATCAGCACAAACCAAATGGACCCTAATGGGTCCATTTGGTTTCATGTTTACACTCTCAAGAGTTAAAATATTCATCATGTGAATTATCCCAAGTCTACACAACTAGAGAATGTAGAAGATTAATGGTCATTTTGATCTGTATGTTGGACTGTTTGGTTTCCCCAAATCCAGCCTGGAATTGTTGACAAAAGCAAAATAAATCTTTAGTTTATGGGGTCTGTGGGGCTAAAATGTCATCAAATGGTGGTCCTCCGTGGCTCAAATGCTGAATAAATAGTGGGCCCTGGTATGAAAAAGGTTGAAAAACACTATAATAAATCATAAGACGTGCAGTCAAACATGCTGCACCAAGTCCAGCTCTGAGAATATGATACTGTCTTTGTGTTTGTTTGTGTGTGTGCTTCTGAAAGGTCATGGACCCTGTATGTACCCCCTTACCCCCCCCTCATACCCCCCACACCCCCCCCCGCGGTCCTTTCACATGCCCCTCTCCCCCGCTGGGTTCCGAGGAGCGGCTCACGTGAGCGCACAGCGTTTGTCAGCCGACGGCGTGGAGAATTAGCAGTCTTAATTAAGATTTTATACAACTCTGCATGTGCTTGTTTATTATGCAAGGAGGGGAGGGGAGGGGAGGGGAGGGGAGGGGAGGGGAGGGGAGGGGAGGGAGGGGAGGGGAGGGGAGGGGAGGGGGAGGGTGTTCTTAACCAGCTGTCCCTCCCTGTGTCCCGCTCCTTAAAACAAACGCCCCTGCATTACCTCCAAGACCCCGGGGCAGGCGACACGGCTATGATGGAATGTTACCAGTTCTCACGACACACACAGAGACACGCAGACAGACAGACATGCAGACAGACAGACACACACACAGACAGATGCAGCGTTGTAGTGGTGGGGGCGGCTCTTAAAGGAGAAATTCACACCCACCATTTTTTTTTTGTTTTATCTTTAGTGCAGTTAATGTTTTTGAAGAAAGTCGTCCAGGTGTTATTTTGTGAAAACACCCCTTTTTTATGGCTGTTTCCCCTACCTCAAAATAAGCTTATTATGGGGCTAAGGGGTGTTGTTCAAGTTCACCTATATACAGTACATTGCTCCAGATAGGGAGAATGAACTTCCACTGCAGTCAGAACCACAGACTCATGAGTCTGTGGTCCAGGCATTTTCAGTGGAGCTACTACCAGCTAACATCTGAGCACACAGGAGAGCTTGTAGTTTGCTATGAGACCATGTAAGATATGGTGGAGTCAAACCTTTGGTTGCTTTGAATGCAAGTGTTAGAGTTTTGAACTCTGGACGTGCAGCGACCCGGAGCCAATGGAGAGAGAGAGAAGGGGGTGTGACATGCACACTAGATGCTATAGGTACGCTTGGTCAATCAATGGTAGTTGCAGAAGTGACTGTATTTACAGTCCCCAGTGAAACAACCCTGTTCAGTCCTCACTAGTGTCTTGACTTGTTCACTCTTATTTTCAGAAAATGATTTGAACGAACAAAGCAGTTATAGAAGTGCAGAGGATTCCATCTTTGTGAGCACAAAACTGCCCATGCCCATGCCTAGATCGGCCCCTGTGACTGATCATCAATAGCTCTCATAAGCCAGTATGTTGAAACCCAGTCCAGAGGCTCTGACTCTCAACTTCTAACATTTTGTTTCCATGTTGTCCTGTGGTTGTTGTGGTGTATTTGAGTTTTTCATCCCTGCTCTATAGCGTGTAACTCTGGGAGCCATGA
>CM076987.1:1213807-1219697 GCA_039105355.1 Benthosema pterotum | reverse complement strand
AGACATTCTAAGCTACAGTCCCCCAAACCCTCTGTTCTCTCCTCTCCTCCTCTCCTCTTCCTCTCCTCTCCTCTCCTCTCCTCCCTCTCTCTCTCTAGTCTCCTCTCCTCTCCTCTCCTCTCCTCTAGTCTCCTCTAGTCTCTCTAGTCTCCTCTCCTCTCCTCTCCTCTCCTCTCCTCTCCTCTCCTCTCCTCTCCTCTCCTCTCCTCTCCTCTCCTCTAGTTCCTCTCCTCCCTCTGTCTCCTCTCTCTAGTCTCCTCTAGTCTCTCCTCTCCTTCCTCTAGTCTCCTCTCCTCTCCTCTAGTCTCCTCTCGTCTCCTCTCCTCTCCTTCTCGTCTCCTTCTCCTGTCCTCTCCTCTAGTCTCTCTCCTCTCCTCTCCTCTCCTGTCCTCTCCTCTCCTCTCCTCTCCTCTCTCCTCTCCTCTCCTCTCCTCTCCTCTCCTCTCCTCTCCTCTCCTCTAGTCTCTCTCTCCTCTCCTCTCCTCTAGTCTCCTCTCCTCTCCTCTATTCTCCTCTCCTCTCCTCTCCTCTAGTCTCCTCTCCTCTAGTCTCCTCTCCTCTAGTCTCCTCTCCTCTCCTCTCCTCTCCTCTCCTCTCCTCTCCTCTAGTCTCCTCTCCTCTAGTCTCCTCTCCTCTCCTCTCCTCTAGTCTCCTCTCCTCTCCTCTCCTCTCCTCTCCTCTAGTCTCCTCTCCTCTAGTCTCCTCTCCTCTATTCTCCTCTCCTCTCCTCTCCTCTAGTCTCCTCTCCTCTCCTTCTCCTCTAGTCTCCTCTCCTCTCCTCTCCTCTCCTCTATTCTCCTCTCCTCTCCTCTCCTCTCCTCTAGTCTCCTCTCCTCTAGTCTCCTCTCCTCTAGTCTCCTCTCCTCTCCTCTCCTCTCCTCTCCTCTAGTCTCCTCTAGTCTCCTCTCCTCTCCTCTCCTCTCCTCTCCTCTCCTCTCCTCTCCTCTCCTCTCCTCTCCTCTCCTCTAGTCTCCTCTCCTCTAGTCTCCTCTCCTCTAGTCTCCTCTCCTCTCCTCTAGTCTCCTCTCCTCTAGTCTCCTCTCCTCTCCTCTAGTCTCCTCTCCTCTCCTCTAGTCTCCTCTCCTCTCCTCTAGTCTCCTCTCCTCTAGTCTCCTCTCCTCTCCTCTCCTCTAGTCTCCTCTAGTCTCCTCTAGTCTCCTCTGTCTCCTCTAGTCTCCTCTAGTCTCCTCTCCTCTAGTCCCCTCTAGTCTCCTCTCCTCTCCTCTAGTCTCCTCTCCTCTCCTCTAGTCTCCTCTACTCTAGTCTCCTCTCCTCTAGTCTCCTCATAGTCTCCTCTCCTCTCCTCTAGTCTCCTCTTCTCTCCTCTCCTCTAGTCTCCTCTAGTCTCCTCTAGTCCCCTCCAGTCTCCTCTAGTCTCCTCTCCTCTCCTCCAGTCTCCTCTAGTCTCCTCTCCTCTCCTCCAGTCTCCTCTAGTCTCCTCTCCTCTCCTCCAGTCTCCTCTAGTCCCTCCAGTCTCCTCTAGTCCCCTCCAGTCTCCTCTAGTCTCCTCTCCTCTAGCTTTTACCTTTTCTTTAAATACAGAGTGGTACTGTTATCTCCAGTGTTGGGGAATATTACTTAGGAAAGTAATATATTACTTATTACTTATTACCCCTTTAGAAAAGTAATAATATTACACTACTTATTACTTGGATGCAAAAGTAATATGTAGTATATTACATATTACTTTTTTATATTACTTTTGCACCCAGATCCCTGAAAAAAGGAAAGTAGCTACAACTACACAATCTGTCAGCTTCTTTTAGAGCTGAATCTAAAGAAGAAGAATAACAAGAGTCACCAATCAGCCAAACATCAATTGGGTGACTGTTGCCCCCACCACCTGACTACGGATAAGCAGGTGAAGATGGATGGATGTAGCCTATTTAGATAAATGTATTTAGATGAATGAATACAGACATCCCACCCTGGAAAAAAATACTAAAATATATTAATATTTATATGCCACACATGATTAACATAGCCTACCATAGATTACATAGTTGCAGTAGGCTGTTATTTCAGTCAGTGGATTGTTATTTGGTTACAGTTCTGTCTGTCAACTATGTTTTAATGCAAAATTAAAAAATGTATGATAAACATACATTTTTTTAATTTTAAGATCTTTTTGATTTAATATTGAGTAGATGAGGGCTTACAGCTCCAGTGGCTTAATTGATGATACTGTGCAAACAGAGTTAATTAGAACAGCTGTGTATCGGAAATCCCCTGACAGACAGCGCATTGACACAGGCACACAGGCGAGTGTGGACATTTAGCCCAGCTATTGTGTGATAAAACACATATTATAAACGCATGACTTATATGGCAAATGAAAATATCCTTGGATATACTTGGACCACAGTTGGAATTATTGCAATCGGGTGAGCATGGCCTGAGAGTTTTTAGATTCAAATCTCAACAAAGAATCACCGGAGTTTGTTAAAGGTAAGAGCAATGCAGAGCATTAGCGCCAACTCCGTTCTCTTTAAGTGGCTAGTCCAAGCGCGGCTCTTCTACATAGACTTCTATTGAGGATCGGGACAATAAATAGGGACAACAAGCTGCACAAACAGCTTTCGAGCGCTACGTTTCTGACGCCTCAATGTCGCAGCTTTGACACCAGATGTCTTTGTACGTCTGCCTAATAAAAATCCGCTGCTCATCTTTTTTCCGATCAAACTAAAGTCGCATTAGCTCATCTCCCTTCACCAACGCAATACTGTTGAACGCATAAGCATGACAAAAGTAACGAAGTAATATTAGCAGAAGTAACTGTAATATTATTACTATTTTCTAGGAGGTAGTGTCGTTACACTACTCGTTACCTGAAAAAGTAGTAATATTACTCGTTACTCGTTACTCGTTACTCGTTACTCGTTCCCCCCCAACTCTGGTTATCTCTAATGGTACCGACACCAATACAGCCTGGAACATACTAGATAAAACATGCCAAAATACCTCACTTTTGAGTAAGGACAGGTGCATCCATGTGCCTGTGCGCTCCACGTGTGCACATGCACAAACACTTGTGTATTTTTACCAGCATTATTGACTGCTTTGTCGTTGGTAATTGTGCATTGGTATTTAATCCACACAGCGAACAGCACTGTAGGCTGCTTTGGGACAAACGAACAATCAGCACCAACGGCAGGATGGTCAATGTTATCGGTAGACTTCGCCATGCCCAGAGGCGGCCGGTCAATAGGGGCGCTAGTGCGCTGCACCACCATGCAATACCTCATGAATGAACCGTGAATAAGAATGACGGAGAAATGAAATCTGCAGCTTGTCATTTTCTTTAAATGAGCAACCCATCAGTGCAAATCGTATGTAATATAAATAACCAAAGCCCACTCTAACCACAAAGTGATTAAAAGTTGTAATATGCTGCCATGAAATGTCAAAAGTTGTTTACGTTGTACAACGTTGCTGATAGGTTACTGAGTCTCACGTGTTGGTTCGCATTCGTCTTTAGGCATTGAGCTCTGCACTGAAGGGCAATGCATTGCGGTCCTATTGACTTCAATGCAAACGGTAGGAGCGATCCGAGGGCGCATTCGGGGGCGCCCATGTGCGCGACCAAACCACTTGAGGGCAGCACACAACACAGTTTTACATAGAGTTGAACAACAACTCCACACAGATAGTGAAGAGACACGTTGGCAGGTAAAGGGAAGAGTATACAGTAATTGAATTAATTTTGACAATGGAATAACAACACAAAGAGAACTATGTTAAAGCAATGCAGAAAACACCAATTGAAAGCAGATCACTGCAGGATTTTTAAAACTAAAGAGCTGGAAGCAAATAAATGTAATCATCACACAAAAATCCAAGGACAGAGGAGGAGAGTATCCTACACCAGCAGCCTACCCAGGAGGTCCAGGACCTTCTCAAAGAGCTGGTAAGAAGGATTGGCTGACAGCATCCATTCACACCAACTCATTGTTTTGCTAAATAAATGCCTTCCATTGAATGTGATTATTTATTTATTTATTTATTTCATAGCCCCCCCCCTAGAGAAAAAGTCACCAGACGCCACTGGCCATGTCCCTTGCCGATCGAGTTCATACTCAACTGTTCCCTGTTTAACAGCTATTACTGCGGGCGCATCTTCGTTGTTTTCTTCCTATTGCCACGGCTCAAGCCAGTGAAATTGGTAAAAAACCCTTATTTTGAAGCGCCAGATCGCCTAAACAGGAGGGGGGTGCCGTCAAGCTTATTTCTGGTGTCTTGACTGAGCTGTCCTCTGGCGATCTGAGCAAAAAGTTCCGGGTCAAAAGTCAGGAAGTGAAGTCTAGTAGTGATGCGCGGGTCGACCCGTGACCCGCGGGTCCCGCGGGCTGCCCGCGGGCTGGGTTGGGCCGAGTCAAGAAATGTTCATTTGCGGGTTGGGTTGGGGCGGGTCAAATAATAATGGGAGTTTTCAAAATGACTGTCTTAAACACAAGTCCTGGGAGAACATTTGCGCATCCTACCGGATTGTTGCATGTTGCCGTGGTGGTTGGTATATATCCTCCAGTGTGACCAATAAATCCACAAACAGCGGAACTACTAGCCTACTTTAGAAGCCTATACTTACAGATCGCTCTCAACAAAGCAGTCAGTAACGTAACGTAGCAGTAGCTGGCTTTAGCCTCCAATCGATCACCATCAGGGACGTGCACAGACAGATGAGAGGGGCTTCAGCCCCTGCCCTTTTACTAAACAAATGCTCTGCATGTTGTTACACAACTCCATCTTTAGCTAAAGGGTGCTGCAGCCCCAAATATAATCTACTAGAATCTACAAGCTCTCAGTGCGCGACAGCGCAACGTTCTGAGAGCTATTTTTGTGTAGATGCCCTTTGGGTTGTCAGCCCCTGCCCCTTTCCAACACTCTCTGCACGTACTGCAGTGCAATTCACTTCCAAACTTTTTTTCCCTGTGTGTCAACAACGGTGAGTTTTCTTCTGGTTTTTACTAGCGTTTCAGCATTGTGTCTTCAGACTCCAGACCTGTTGTTGTTGTTGTTATGTTATATAATGTAGGCTATATCTGCGATGCACGTGTGTGTGTGTGTGTGTGTGTGTGTGTGTGTGTGTGTGTGTGTGTGTGTGTGTGTGTGTGTGTGTGTGTGTGTGTGTGTGTGTGTGTGTGTTTTCGTCCTCTCTTTGCACACGTTTATGTCCTTGCATGTTTATGTGATGGACATGCTTATCAGTGTTAGACATGAGAAAGGCTTCTTTTTATCACATAAAAGCCGCGTTCGTAGGCATATTTGGCGTGTATTTAATGTCGGCGGGCTGCGGTCCGAGTCGAGTCATGAAAATGAATCTAATGCTGCGGGGCGGGCTGGGCCGAGTCAGAATATTATAACACGCGGGACCCGCGGGTCATGAAAAACCCTGACCCGCGCATCACTAACGTCTAGCCCTAGTTGATTTACCCATGCGCAAACGACATTCAGCGCCGGAATCCGAGGAGAGGCTTTTGAATGCATTGGATTGAATGGGTGCGAATGGGACAAACAAAACAGGTTGTCGCGGCAATTCTGTTCCAAATGAAAGTCAGCAACGGGATCTTTATCAGACGATGCGCTGGGACTAATAGTTGGATTAAAGAATGAAATCTACATTTCGTCGTTTTCTGCGGCTTCGTTGTTACCGGCAAACAGGACCAAGCACGGCGTGCACGACGACCGCGCTTTCGGGAGTCAGTGAGTTAAATTAAACCATTAATCCAACCATGGCGGTTTACATGTTGTCATGGAGGAAGAGGATTGCGCTCCCCGTGGGTGAGTTTTAACACTGCACTCCGTTCCGTATGGTTCTTCAGTGACAGCAGCAACAAACATGGAGCCCCATATGGGACCTCAGTCTCTACACCAGAGCTGCCCAAAAGGTAGA
>CM076987.1:1171307-1208807 GCA_039105355.1 Benthosema pterotum | reverse complement strand
AGTCATTTTATGGTCTACTCAGCCTCATGTGAACACACCAGACAGTTTATAAGTTACTCCTTTCAGTATTTAGATATTTGATGTTCATTTTAGCGTATCTGTCTCCTTCCTATACAAACCCATTATAACTTAAAACTCCATTTTAACCATGACAGATTATTCGAAAACAACCCATCTTTTTTCTGGTGACTGATATTGTCCTCCTAATACGTGAGAGGGCCGTGGAATTTCATTTACTGTTTTCATTTATTTTTAAAATATTGTTTTGGAGAACAGTCAGTAACACCGTCACCACTATTTCAAAGCTCAAACTTTCTAGGGGTCTTGAAATGGATTTTCAGTCATGGAACAATCACATTTTTGATGTGTAGATCTGATCTTGTTGATTGAAAGTAGCTCTCAAGTCAACTAAGTCTGGGCAGCCCCGTCCTGCAGGGGTGGATATAACTTGTCCCATTTGGGGGGGCAAGAGAACATGTTGGAAGGGCAAGAGAAAATGGTATGGGGGCGGCTTCATCGCCCGTGTCGCTTCGCGCCACGGGCGATGAAGCCGCCCCCATACCATTTTCGGTTACAGGACTTTAATTAGTCAAGTAAAGCATCAATAATAACATCAGTTGTTGTTGAAGTTGCAACAGACACACAGCATGCATAAAGCTAAAGGTCTGACTCAGAGAGTTTTCTGTTTTCAATGATGAAATGCTGTCGGTTTAGTGGTGCCAAAATTGTAGTTAGTAGTAGCAGCAGTAGTGTTTCAAATCATTTTAAATATAAGCACTTTAATTTGAAATATCTTGGGTTGTTTTGCATGGCATCGTGTTTGGGGGGGCAGACTGGGTATTTAGGGGGGCATTGCCCCCCCCCCCCCCATACCCATGCCTAGATCCGCCCCTGCTGTCCTACCTGATTGGCCAGCTGGGTGCGGTCTCTGAGCATGGTGAGGCGCGGTCCCGTCTTGGCCCCGCTGAACAGACCCCCCAGCCCCTGGGGGTCCCTGGCAGCCAGCAGGCTCTCGGGGGGGTCCTTGTGCTTGTTGTGTTTGTGCTTGTGTTTCCTCTTGTGAAGGCGGGCCCCGCCCCCCGCCGCCGAGACGCTGGGGGTCCCTCCCAGAGAGGACACCGAGGACCCCTAAGAAACAGGAAGGAGTGCATTTGTTAAGACGTGTTTTTTCAACCAATGGTCCGGGGACCACCAGTGGTCCCTGAGAGGGTTCCAGGTGGTCCCCAGGCTAAATGATGGAGAGGTGGTTAGCCAGATGTAACTCTTTTTCTTATTTCTTACTCTTATCAGACCACTTCCTGAAAATATCTACTACATTGTAGATGTAGATGTAGATAACCATAGGAGCCACAGTGGCCCTTTAACTCTATGAGTGCCATTTAGCGCCCCCTTGAGGTCCAGAGTGCCATTTACTGTATATGCATTAAGTAATTGATTGATTATCTCAAAAACAAAAAAATCACAAACAGTAGTTGAGTTGTACACGTTTTTTTTTTTTTTTTTTCACACATATCTCAGAGATGTGTAACTAAAGGGTTAATCGCATCATTTCTGGTCCAGGAAGTGTCACTTCCTGGGACAGAAAAAAAAAACTTTTCCACCATTACCCACCCACAGGAGAGATGCTAGGACGTTAATATGCCAAAATTAATCATATTGAAGTGAAAGTTAAGTGGCCATTGATTGCCACAATAGGCTCAGATATGGACCTAAATACACCCTCTGTCACCTAATTATGCACCCCCCGGGTGCACCCCCCATGGGGGGTGCGGGGGGTCCCATGAAAATCCCGCGGACATCTCGCTGGACTTTAAATCCGGCGCAATTTCAAATCTTGTCTTAACGTTCCTGGCAACCTGCGCAAAGGTGGATTAATCTCGTCTATACGTTCCTGGCACTGTCCTCCACTACCTTCACATTTGACTCCACCAGTCCTCCTCCTGATTGGCTAACAAATAGTCCCGGCGGGACTATTTGTTAGCCAATGACAAAGCTTATAGCGCCAGCCTGTCCTGGTGGAGACTTGCGTCCAGAAGGTCTGAACGTGGTTCGAGTCCCGTTGTGGGCGGCAGTGTTGTTTTTGTTGACTAAGACTAAAACTAAAGACATAGGCTTAGATTTTCATCACCGCTAAACCCCTTACCCCTTAACTTCTTTGCCTTTTTAAACTATTAAAAAAACAACTATTTTTCAATAGTTAAAATAGCCAGTCTACATGCTCACAACCTGTCAATAGATTGGCACATTGAACTATTCCCAAAAGTTTTTAAAAAGAGTACAAAAGTGATAAGCAGTTCGAGAGAAGGGGTTTAGCATGCAACGAAAATGGAGCCCTAAGTCGACTAAGGTTTTTGAGGTTTTTTAGTCGACTAAGACTAGACTAACGAAAATGATTTTCAAAAGACTAAGAGGAAGACTAAATCATAACCTAAGACTAATGGAAATAAGAAACATTTTTATGTGACCAAGCAGTCCACGAAGTGGACTTGGTCACTTCATTGTTATTGACTGCTTTTCTCCTTCTTCTCCTTCTTCTTCTTCCGCCAAAAATAGCTGTTCTGGCTGAACCGTGCAGTCGGTTTTCGCGAAAATTGGTAATCTGGTAGAGGGTGATGCCAAACGGTGATGATGCGAAGCCTGTGACCACTGGCCAAATGGTGGCGCTATAGCACTCAACTGAAATTGCAAACTTTAAACACTCATAACTGCTCGACTCTCAGAAATGTAACTTATATTCACTTATGCGTCTGCTTATGCTGAACAACTTTTGTATTCTGACTTTTGACCTCTGACCTTTAGATGAACCGCCATCTTGAATTATATGTAACAGTTAAAATGTCTCTTCTCCTACAATTTTTGATCAAAATGCATAACAATGACCTACACATGAACTTTGGAGCCATACAAACATGGAATGGGTGTGAATCATGTTTTTAGTTTAAAAAAATGATGTTTTTACGAGCCAATGAAAATTGCTCGTTTGTGAAAATTCTTCTATTGCCCCTAATCTACACATGCAACGTAATCTGCTTCTGAGATTTTACAGTTTTGTAGAGGGGGATGCCAAATAGCAGCAAAACCAGTCTTACTCCAATTGCTCAAATGGGGGCGCTATAACAATTCTTTGAAACTGAAACATTTGACCAACCATAACTCGGGCCTCGTTTGGCCAAAAATCATGGGACTTGTTTCTACATGTTCCTTGATTCATGTGGAACACATCTGTAACTTTGACCGGTAAGCTCCACCCCCAGAGTGTCTGCCATTTTAAGCAATTTGAAAAGTGCTCATGCCTGATTTTCTGCCTGGATTTTTGATCAGTTTGCATGACATTTGTACCGGTGTACAAACCGTTGTACAAACCGATTTGTACAAACGGTTTGTACAGGCGCACCGAGGAGAGCCGTCGTCAGTGCGTTAATCTCGCGTTAATTTTTTTGACGCCGTTAACGCATGGCTGAGTTAACGCGAGATTAACGTGTTAACGCCGACACCTATATATATATATATATATATATATATATATATATATATATATATATATATATATATATATATATATATATATATATATTAGAGCTGTCAGACGATTAAAATATTTAATCGCGATTAATCACATGATGGCCCATAGTTAATCTTCGATTAATCGCAAATTAATCGCATATTTTCATTTGTTCTAAATTTGACTTAAACACTCTGACTTTAACACTCTTATCAAATGTAAGCAGAGACAAATACTTTGCCAGAAATGCTTATTTTATTGTGCGCAGGGGGCGGGGGTCGCTGAACATGTTTTTAGCCAAAATTAAAAGGTATGACAAACATACAGTACATAGCAGGCAAAGTTATTGACTTTTTCATTTAATATTATAGGCAGCGTTGCTTAAAGATGGAGTTCCGCGAAATTTGGTCTTTTCCCAGTTTTTCACGTGTTTATTAGGTCTCAGTACTTCATTAGACCTCCTGAGATCGTGTTTATGACAGTGGTGTACAAGAGACGTAGTTACTATTTCTTCCTGGGGGCGGGGCCGTTGGCAGTGGCACAGTCCAACGGAGTCAACATGAAAAGTATGACGTATCAATCTACCACGTGTCAACGCCCCTCCCCGTCATTGTCATATTTTTAAATACGCCAGCCTCTGGGGGGCGGAGCTACCACATGCACACATGGGGTACGGTTGATCATGGCGGATCGAGGTGGCTTCAAACATTACCAGCTGATGGAGGATTAATGCAATATTATTACTTAATACTTCTTAATGAATGCCTGCGGTGCCAAAGGAACTCGGGTGAACGTAAAAGGGCGAGAGAGAGAAAAAAAGAACGTATCGGTTTTGCTGTTGTATACTGCTTTTTGTGTATGTCTATGACATGCACCATCATAGAACCACAGTTATATACGTAACTAGCGATTTAGTTTCTCTTCTCTAAGATCACCTCTAAACATCGTATGGGGCATATAATAGTAGTCGCACCAACCCCCAGGTGTCTGCTGTTAAGACACTGTGAATAAATGAGTTGATGTGTTGAAGAAAACTTTTAAAACGATCTGGTATCATCTGTGATCATCTGTGTTGAAACAGAGCCATAGAGTATAGACAGAGTGACAACTCCATCCACTTCATGGGGTAGTCCAATGGCGGCTCTTCTGCTTAGACTTCAATAGAGAATGGGGACAACTCCTGGACCTGAATTAGGACCCAGGCAACAGCCCAGCGTTAATGATCATAAATCGCTTTATTAAGGGATCAAGCAGTCCACGAAGTGGACTTGATCCCTTCTTGTTTCTGTCTCTTTTTTCCTTCTCCTTCTCCTTCTTCCGCCAGAAATAGCTGTTCTGGCTGAACCGTGCAGTCGGTTTTCGCGAAAATTGGTAATCTGGTAGAGGGTGATGCCAAACGGTGATGATGCGAAGCCTGTGACCACTGGTCAAATGGTGGCGCTATAGCACTCAACTGAAATTGCAAACTTTAAACACTCATAACTCATGAACTGCTCGACTCTCAGAAATGTAACTTATATTCACTTATGCGTCTGCTTATGTCAAACAACTTTTGTATTCTGACTTTTGACCTCTGACCTTTAGATGAGCCGCAATCTTTAATCATATGTAAAACAGTTAAAATGTCTCTTCTCCTACAATCTTTGATCAAAATGCATAACAATGACCTACATATGAACTTTGAAGCCATACAAACATGAAATGAGTGTGAATTTTGTTTTCAGTGAAAAAAATGATGTTTTTTTACGAGCCAATGAAAATTGCTTGTTTGTGAAAATTCTTCTATTATCCCTAATCTACACATGCAAAGTAATCTGTTTATGAGATTTTACAGTTTGGTAGAGGGGGATGCCAAATAACACTAAAACCAGTCTTGCTCCAATCGCTCAAATGGGGGCGCTATAGCAATTCTTTGAAACTGAAACATTTGAACAAGCATAACTCAGGCTTCGTTTGGCTTAAAATCATGGGACTTGTTTCTACACGTTCCTTGATTCATGTGGAACACATCTGTAATTTCGACTGGTAAGCTCCACCCCCAGAGTGTCTGCCATTTTAAGCAGTTTGAAAAATGCTCATGCCTGATTTTATGCCTGGATTTTTGATCAATTTGCATGACACCTGCTACATGAGAACTTTGGCCCCATCCGGACAAAACTTCAGAAGCAAATTTGTTTTCATCAAAAAATGACGTTTTTATAAGCCAATGAAAGTTGCTCGTTTGTGAAGAGTCTTCTTCTGCTTGTTTCTCTCTGGCAACACTGGAGCAAGTACATTGTGCCAGATTGTGTGAGAGGAATAAGCATGTGGAACTTGTTTCCATTTGTCACTTTGACCACTAAGCTCCACCCTCGGACTGCTGAATTGTGCATATTGTTCATATTGCTTACTGCTTGGTGGCGTGTTGTTGGGTTGTTTCATTGATGACAACAACTAAGCAAATCATTGTGCCTGGATAGCTCAGTCGGTAGGGTGCCTGACTTCGGAACACAAGATTGAGGGTTCAAGTCCCACTGCTGACAATACAAAGTCTGAGTCTCCAAAAACCCTGCTGTGTTTCCACAATCACATGATGTATTTCTTCCATGTTTCTATGGCTTATTTGTGCATATTTAAGGAGCGGTAGTGGCTCAGAGGTAGAGTAACCGGATGGTAACCACAAGGTTGCCGGTTCGATCCCGGGCTCCTGCAGAGTTAGTGTCGATGTGTCCCTGTCCCACTGCCATCAGTGTATGAATGTGTGTGTGAATGGGTGAATGTGATGCACAATCTATGTAAAGCGCCTTGGATAAAGGCGCTATATAAATGCACCATTTACCATTTACCAAGCAGTCCATTGAATGTGTGTGTTGTTTCCAGTACGTCTTGTGTCTGTTGGTTAGCCTCATTGGTAGAGCGCATGACTTGGAAATGAGAGTTCCTGGGTTCAAATCCCGGCACGGACACCTAGTAATATGAGTCAATCATGCACAATCTCATGTGGTCTTCTACATCTAAGTTCATGGTTCTATGTGTAACCCAGGGTAAAACTCAATGTAATGGTGGTTGTCACCATTCGGCCATGTTGTGTTTTGTCACTATTCGGCCATGTTGTCACTAATGACAGTTCACAGCTCAGTTCACCACTCACTCACAGCTCACCAATCATTTACTCATTCAGCAACTCAGTGGCCTTGTGGTTAGAGTGTCCGCCCTGAGACTGGGAGGCCGGGGTTCGATTCCCGGCCGGGTCATACCAAAGGCTCTAAAAACGGGATCCAATGCCTCCCTGCTTGGCACTCAGCATCAAGGGTTGGATTGGGGGTAAGACCCTGTGTCATACTAGCGTCATGTCCAGAGGGTGTACTTGTACATCAAGCTGCCTCATGCTACAGAAACAGGAGATAGGCACCTGCCCTATGGGCCTCATGGCTGGGCAAGGCTGTTTGACTGTCACTATTCGGCCATGTTGTCACTAATGACAGTTCATAGCTCAGTTCACCACTCACTCACAGCTCACCAATCATTCACTCAGTCACACCAGATTGTGAGTCAGTCAGGGCAGGAATCAAAAACCCTGCCCTGCTCCCATAATTACCTGATGTATTTCTGAAGTTCAGGCTCCCATGTTTCTATGGCTTATTTGTGCGTATTGTTCTTACTCCTTATTGCTGCTTGCTTGATCCCGTTTTATTGCTGCTTGCAGCTATATTTTTAGATTGTTTTTAGTGATAGTACAACACAAACATGTCAACGGTACAATAACAACGTTACTGTACCGTTGACATGTTGAAAACCTGCCTAAAAAAGTCCCTATTCAGCTGCATCATATGGGCTGCATGAACAGCAGCTCGAGCGCTCAGTTTCTGACCCCTCGATGTCGCAACTCTTCTATGACCAGAAGAGTGCCCGCGCATGCGCCGTTGTTTTCTCTGTTGGCTGCGTACCTGATAGTGTACTCTAGGTGGACAAGAGTTGCGACATTGAGGGGCCAGAAACCAAGCGCAAATGAGATAAAGTGACAAACTGTTGGAAATGCATTGTTTCTCAACGAGGGCGGCGCAAATAAGAGCTAATTTAGGAATCTGTTCATCATGACAACTGTTGTAAGGTATTGTACAGGCTTACTACAAAACCATCATAAAAGCTGGGCCGTTGCTTGAATCCAATGCATATACTACTTCCAGTCCAGAACGTGTCCCCTTTTGTTGTGCTAATTCAATAGAAGTCTATGTAGAAGAGCCGCCATTGGACTGGCCCCATGAAGTGAATGGTGTTTGCATAACTGTCTATAGCCTATTATAAGGCTTTGATTTCGAACCGAGGACCCCCAGTTTGACATGTATTAGTTTAAGGACCCCCATTTGTGGCATTTCTATCTCTGAGACCCCATTTTTAACTGTAAAATCGGTGTTAATTAACTCTTGAGTGTACAAATGGTCATATTTGATTTCATACGTACACTTAGTTTATACCCTAGCCATTTGGTTGCAAAGTATAATGTAGCGAGGGACCCCCTGGACGCCTCTGTCTTTGGGAATCACTGGGCCACAACAAAAAGCAACTGCTTGTTTTAATAAGTGCTTGTTTTATTATTATTATTATTATTTTATTATTATATAGATAGGAACTTCTACACACAGGAGCTGTTACTGTAAACTCGGTACACAGACAGAATATTAGACAGGTTGTGGTTATCCAATACTCAGTGAACTATGGGTGATACCCTATCATAACATGTTGACAGAATAAATTAATAAATAAATGTATTATTAATATATCGTTATTATTACTATTACTGTTTAATGTAGGTGAATCTCCATTATTAATGGGGAGTTCTGTACCAGAATCTGGCTCAAACTATAGCCTCAACAGTTTGTCATCCCTCTGAAATTTTGTAAACAAATGGGCAGAACCATGGGCGGTCCTTTTGTGAGGAGGGGGAGGGACTAGGAGAGGTGGGTGGTCTTAAAGTAAGAGGCGGAGAGACTTTATTAGGTGGGTGGTGCTAAAGTTAAAGTCATGCATACTTAATGAACTGGTGGCCATTGCCACATACAAACGGCTTTTTAACAAATACTATACACTTTATTGAAAAAATTCTTCCTGATTATGTTATAATAACACCTGATGATCATCTTTTTGGGACAGGAAAAAGCACGGCACTCCATCTTTAAAAGATCTGGCCTAGATTCACACTGGCATGATTGACTGCCAGCGCACGTGTCTCTAAGCTGCATAAAAAGAACATCTATCTTCATATTGTTTGATGAAAAAACATGGCCTATACCTATACCCAATGAAAATATAAAATATATAAATTATGCACTGTATTGACAAGTTGGAATTAAAACAATCGCTTGAAAACTGAGTGAGGATGGCACATTTGTAATCTCAAGTTTTTGGATCGGAGCATGCATCGGAGCCTTTGGTGCGCCTGCGCATTTGTTGTACGAAGCGGTTTGTACATCAAATTTGTGCCCGTGCATTTGCTGTACAAACCGGTTTGTGTTTGTGTGGGTACAAACCATCACTTTGTTTGTGTGTGGACGTAAAGTACTTCTGTGGCCTGCCGCACCGAGGACAGCCATCGTCAGTGCGTTATTCTCGCGTTAATTTTTTTGACGCTGTTAACGCACGGCTGAGTTAACGCGAGATTAACGCGTTAACGCTGACACCTTTAATATATATATATATATATATATATATATATATATATATATATATATATATATATATATATATATATATATATATATATATATATATATATATATATATATATATATCCTATTGGCCTGAATATAAGACAATGCTTTTTCCCAATGGAAATATCCCAAAAATTGATTTGTCTTATTGTATGGACCCGGGGCAAAAGCACCCCCCTCAGATAATTTCTCAAAAATATGCTCCTTCTTCTGCATATTGTTCTGACTCCTTATTGCTGCTTGCTTGGTCACGTTTTATTGCTGCTTGCAGCTATATTTATCTTCTTTTTTTCTTTCTTGTATGTGAACATACATTGCATGTTTCAAACTATAACTCTGTACACATATATAAACCTACAATGTATTTGTAGTTAAGACTAAATTACCAAGACTAAGTAAATCTTTTTTGACATTTAGTCGACTAAGACTAAAAAAAAATAATTTCAGAAGACTAAATGTGACTAAAAAACTAAAATCTGTCTTTTTGAAAAGACTAAAGGGTCTTACAGACAGCGAGTAATAAATTGCGCATTATAATTCATTTTCAAATCGGACCGGCGTTTTTTCCCTCAGAAAACGACTTGCGATAAAGAGAGCGTGTAAAGCCGGTCATTATTCACGGCGTCACTGATTTGTGTTGTGTGCGTGCTCGTTTCGTGCACACACACACGCACGCACCATGTTTTTGAAAAGCTCAATCCAGTGTGCTTTGTAAAACGGCTGCGTTAATCGACGGACGATTTTCTTAATGTCTGCACTGCAGAGAGAAACGAGATTCGCCACGTTTATGCAAGCATTTATCGTTGCTGTCTGAAAGCCCTTAAAGAGGGGGTGAGGGGGTGATTTTTTTGTATTTTTTCCAATTCTATTCATGCTTAAGAGGTGACAGTAAATAAACCCATTTGTGTGTTTTTTATGTGCAATGATGTCTTCCCTTTGTATTTAGGGTTTCTTTCTGGGGGCTGAACCTTTCCAGTCAAACGTGCCAATGAAAAAAACTTCAATATAGTGACATCATGTGCTCAGCCCCTCCCCTAACTCCTCCCCCTTTATCATGCAACTAAAGCTGTGGGCGTGGCTTCAGTTCAGGTGGATCTCCACCCATCACCACCCACCAGGCAAACCAGGCATACTTAATGAACTGGTAGGGTGGAATCATAACAATGACAGTTTAACAAACACTGTACACTTTTTGGGAAAGAAATCTTACTTTTCTATAACATTAATACCTGATGATCATGTTTTAGGGTAGAAAAAAATCATGGCATTCCATCTTTAAGACTAAGAATAAATCATAATATTCTAAAATAACAACCCTGTTGGGCGGTGGGCCGTACCTTCAGGGGGCTAGCGGAGCGTCCCGGCAGCATCTTGTTGGAGGGGTTGAGCCCCTGGTGGAAGGTCTTGGGTGGGGGCAGGGTGGGCCTCATGAAGGGGGAGGGCGGGGGGCCCAGGGACCCCAGGGGCCCCAGGGAGCTCAGGGCAGGGTGGTGGTGATGGTGGTGGTGGTGGGGCAGGTAGAGCGGGTGTGGCGGGGCAGCAGCGGGGTAGTAGCCCAGGCCCAGGGGGGGCCCAGGGGGTCCCGGGTAAGGCATGGCGTAAGGCGCTGCATAGTAGTTGGGGTGGTAGCTGTGGAAAGGAAAAAAAGAAGAAAATACTGAAATGATCAGAAAATCGTTTCCTCGGCCATTTAAAAAAAAAGGTTGCGACCATTTCCTGAAAGTGGTGCGACCGTTGCTAACGTTCATTCATATTGCGATTCTTAATTATGCTGCGATTCGATTTGATATATCGCAACTTTTCGCCCACAAATGACTGAGCTTTTATTATACTAGAACATTTTAAAGGGGAATTCCACCCATTTTCAATATTTTTTTCTGAGGGCGTACAAATGGAACCAAATGGAATTCATTCACGAGCACCAAAGGAGAGCACGCACGCTGGTTTGCTTTGCGCACGCGGACAGGGCAGTTTGTGTTTAAGTTGTTTTCTGGATGAACCAGCGGCCTCACGTCATATACTACCTCTCAAAACATAACGGATGTATTATATGACAGATACTAGCTATTTAAGATTGGTAGAACGTCCAACCTATGACGCCAGTAATGAATCGCTCTGTGTTCGATATATAATCCTCGCGGGCGTCCTACCCTCTCCTACAACGGCAGAACGCAGCTTTTGGCGTCATGTTACAACGTGAACGAGAGCTACGCTGTAGAGGAGCGTCACCATGGAAACCAGAGACGCCAGTAGAAGAGGTGGATCCCATCGGCGTCTCCTGCTTACTGAACTATGTTGGGCTTCTGTTGCAACTGCAACGGATCGCGCCTACCGTTCTCATCGTGTCCAAGACCTAGACACGGAAACTTAAATTCCCTACTAAGCCCACAGCAAACCCACAAGCTTGTTTTGGACACCAATCTTGGTGTCCAAGTGTGGAAATAGGCGCACTTCTGGCGGTCTTCCGGGTGCTTCAAAACGCCACTGAGCAACTTGTATTGAAATGAATGGCAAGGGGGGTGGGGCTATCGCTCGGTTACCACTCTATATCTTATTACTCTATGACCATAGAGTAATAAGATATTGGTGTTTCATCTGTTTTGACGGCAAATTCTGCAGTAGTTTCTGACACTAGATTCTAGTTATTGACACTAAATTATAGTTTCTGATGCTAGGATCTATTTTTTTGACACTAGAATCTAGTTTCTGACGCTAGAATCGTGTTTTTGACACTAGATTCTATAGTTTCTGACACTAGGTTCTAGTTTTTCTGAAAAATCTGTGTTCCTGTGTCAGTGATGCTAACATATTTCAAGCCAAGGACCACCAGAATTATCCATATTTGGCTGCAGACCCCCATCTGAAAACATGTTCTTCTAGGGATCCCCCAGAAGCAGAAAATTGAGTTAAAAATGTTTGCTTCCAAAATAATGTATTCAGAGATTTGCAGCACATTTTCACAATTTTTCAAAAATAGCAGAACTACAAGCTCATATCGCGCCACTCGGTGGCGCGATATGAGCTTGTAGATCTGCTATTTTTCAACAGATAAAACACCAAAACGCGTTCAGTACACAAAGGGTCAACATACCCACCCGCCGCCGTAGCTCTGATGGAGTAGAGAAGGCATCTTGGTGGAGGGTTCCACGCCGACGCCCAGGCCGCTGCCCTTGGCCGGCCGGCCGGGCCGTCTCCTCTTGGCCGGCCCCGAGGCTCCGCCCCTCGGCCCTCGGAGGTAGGCGGGGTCACAGGGAGGGTAGGAGGGGTCGTAGGTCACGGCGGGGTAGTAGTGGTGGAAGTTGAGGCGGAAGATGGACGGGTACTGCTGAGGGTACAGGGTGTAGCGCCGATGGGACACACGCAGCTGCTGCAGGGAGGACACCACCTGGACACACACACGGACACGGGCACGCACGCACGCACGCACGCACGCACGCACACGCACGCACACGGACGCACGCACGCACGCACACCACACACACGCACAGCACGCATGCACGCACGCACGCATGCACGCACGCACGCACGCACGCACGCACGCACGCACACACACGGACGCACGCACACACACACACACACACGGACGCACACGGACGCACGCACGCACACACACACACACGCACGCACCGGACGCACGCACGCACGCACACGGACGCACGCACGTGCACGCACGCATGCACACGCACAAACACGCACGCGCACACACGCACGCACGCACACAAACACACACACACACACACACACGCACACACATGCCACAAACAAATTATATGGGCACACCTAAAAATGGATGCTTTTATTAAAAAATGAGGAGATTTTTATTTTGTAATTGTGCAATTTATTGTATATAAAAAAAAGCCCATAAAAATCTATTTAATTATTTCCCGAAAAGGGGTCCATTTGGTTTCATGTTTACACTCAATAGAATTACATCTCTCAAAGAATTAGATATGGTCTTCCATATTAAACTGTAACTATGTCAAGGACCACTGGTTGAAAACCACGGTACCCTTTCACAGGCCGGTCAGACTCAGCCAAAGGGCCGCATTTGGCCCTCGGGTCGCATAACACCCAGGTATGTCTATATGCAGCCCTGCAGGTCGCATAGCGCCAGGTATGGTCTATATGAAGCCCTGCAGGTCGCATAGCGCCCAGGTATGGTCTATATGAAGCCCTGCAGGTCGCATAGCGCCCAGGTATGGTCTATATGAAGCCCTGCGGGTCGCATAACACCCAGGTATGGTCTATATGCAGCCCTGCGGGTCGCATAACACCCAGGTATGGTCTATATGCAGCCCTGAGGGTCGCATAGCACCCAGGTATGGTCTATATTGCAGCCCTGAGGGTCACATAAACACCCAGGTATGGTCTATATGAAGCCCTGAGGGTCACATAACACCCAGGTATGGTCTATATGCAGCCCTGAGGGTCGCATAGCACCCAGGTATGGTCTATATGCAGCCCTGCAGGTCGCATAGCACCCAGGTATGGTCTATATGAAGCCCTGCAGGTCGCATAGCGCCCAGGTATGGTCTATATGAAGCCCTGCAGGTCGCATAGCGCCCAGGTATGGTCTATATGAAGCCCTGAGGGTCGCATAGCACCAGGTACAGAACAGTGGCCTTGTGGTTAGAGTGTCCGCCCTGGAACTGGGAGGCCGGGGTTCGATTCCCGGTCGGGTCATACCAAAGACTCTAAAAATGGGACCCAATGCCTCCCTGCTTGGCACTCAGCATCAAAAGAGATGGATTGGGGGTCAAAATCAGCTAATGATTCCCGAGCGCGGCAAGCCGCAGCTCACCGCTCCTTGGAGCTCACCACTCCAAGTGATGGGTTAAAAGCGGAGGTCCAATTTCGCTGCGGTAACGTAGTGACAAATCATGCGACTTTGACTTTTTTGACTTTGAGGTATGGTCTATATGCAGCCCTGCAGGTCGCATATCGCCCAGGTATGGTCTATATGAAGCCCTGAGGGTCGCATAATGTCCAGGTATGGTCTATATCAGTGGTTTTCAACCTTTTTGACTCAAGGGACCACCATATATTCAGCATTTGAGCCACGGACCAGCATTTGATTACACTTTCACACCAAAGACCTAAAATTAAAGAAGTCCTATGGTTTTGTCCACAATTCCAGGCTGGATTTTGCCAACAAAACTGTGTAAACTTCTTAATTAAGTGGTGCTAATTCAGATGGTGAATATTTTAACTCTTGAGAGTGTAAAAATGAAACCAAATGGACCCGCGCAAGCGTTCATTTGGTTTCATGTTTACATTCCCAAGAGTTACATCTAGTTGACCAACTTTCCATCATTTAGACTGGGGACCTCCTGGAACCTTCTCAAGGACCACAGGTGGCCCCCGCACCACCTGTTTGAAACCCATATGAAGCCCTGCGGGTCGCATAGCGCCCAGGTATGGTCTATATCCTGGGTTTTTGGGTTGTCTGGGTTCCAGGTGGTCCCCAGCTAAGTTGGTTAACCAGATGTAACTCTTGAGAACGTGAAAATGAAACCAAATGGACCCTTGCGGGTCCATTTGGTTTCATTTTTACACTCTCAAGAGTTAAGATATTCGTCATCTTAATTATCCCAAGCCCTGCGTGTCGCGGCTGACCTCCTCCAGCTCAGACAGGAAGTGCAGGTGGTCGCGGCTCTGCAGGCACTTCCTCTTCCGGCGGTGATGCTTCTGCTTCTTCTCCTGCTGCGACAGGAAGCCGTCCAGCGCTGCAGCCTGCCGCTGGCAGCGCCCCCTACTGCCCCTGATGGACACCTCCGGTACTGCAGCCTCCGCTGACTCAAACCCACACAGGTCAAAGGAGTACCTGAGGAGAAGCACGTGCACACGCGCATGCATACACACATGCACACACACACGCATGCATGCATGCACGGACACACACGCACGCACACGCACACACACACGCAAGCACGCACACACACACACACACACACACACACACACACACACACACACACATATATGCGCGCACACACACACGCACGCACACGCGCGCACGCATGCACACCCCCACACACAGAAATGCCATTAAATGGGGGTCCGCATGAATGCACCTATTTTCATGATTTTAACATATCAATGTAATCTCAATAGAGATGTCCATGTTGTAATCGTCTTTATGTAAATTATTGGGGAAAACACTTCTGGAACCAGGGTGGTGACGTCACTGCACAGGTCTATTAGCACACACACACACACACACACACACACACACACACACACACACACACACACACACACACACACACACACACACACACACACACGTGCAACCCCCCCCCCCCCCCCCACACACACAACAAACACACACACACACACACACACACCCACCCAGAGGAAGAGCGTTCCTCCAAAGGAAGCAGTTTATTGGTTCTCCTGCTGCCACAGGAAGTGGCTGACCGTGGAGCGGCAGTGCAGGGTAAATGATCGCCACATGTTTCTGATTGGAGGAACTCTTTATAGTAGCACACTGTACACACACGCACGCGCACACGCACACGCACACACGCACACACACACACACACACACACACACACACACACACACACACACACACACACACACACACACACACACACACACACACACACACACACACGCCATCCAACTCCTTGCAACATGAAACTACTTGCAGCCATTATTCCCAATGGCAGATGCAAGGAGTTGCTTTGGTGCAGGGGCGGATGTAACATTTCCCAATTGGGGGGAGGGGGGGCAGGAAAAAATGGTATGGGTGCGGCTGGAAGTCGCACCCATACCATTTTCAGTTACAGGACTTTTATTAGTCAAGTAAAGCATCAATAATAACATCAGTTGTTGTTGAAGTTGCAACAGACACGCAGCATGCATAAAGCTAAAGGTCTGACTCAGAGAGTTTTCTGTTTTCAATGATGAAATGCTGTTGGTTTAGTGGTGACACAGCTGTAGTTAGTTAGTAGCAGTAGTAGTGTTTCACATCATTTTAAATATAGGCAGACACTTTAATGTGAAATATCTTTGTTTGGTTATCTTGGTGTGTTTGCCTGCCATCGTGCTTGGTGGGGCGGTCAGGGCATTTAGGGGGGGGGGGGGGGGGGGGGGGGTATTAGGGGGGCATTAGGGGGGCATTTAGGGGGGCATTTGGGGGGGCATTTAGGGGGGGGGCTTAGATCGGCCCCTGCTGGTGGGCCGCCTGGCCGTACCTGCGTCGTGAGGAGGATGACGAGGAGCCGCTGGAGATCTTCTCGGTCTGGTCGGAGGTGCTGTTGTTGTCTGTGCCGATGCCACTGTCGCTGGGGATGGTCTCCTCGCTGTGAGACTCACTGATGGGAGACAGGGTCACCTGCACAGACACATTAAGAACAGGGCTTGACACTAACACTTGCCCGCTTGCCCGGGGCAAGTAAAAAAAAATGGTGGGGCAAGTGAAGACTGCTACCTGGTTGCCCGATCGGGCAAGTGTGCAACTTAGTGCACTATAACACAACACAAGATAAATTTGTCTTGAAGGCAGTCATTGCACTCTGCCTCTGTGTCTTTCCCTGCTTTCTAGATATCCACAATTCCAGGCAAATTAACATACACATCAAAATGACTTAATCTTCTACATTCTCTAGTTGTGTAGACCTGGGCTAATTAAGATGATGAATTTTAACTCTTGAGAACGTAAAAATGAAACCAAATGGACCCGCAAGGGTCCATTTGGTTTCATTTTTACGTTCGCAAGAGTTACATCTGCAAAAATTACAATATATTTTTGGGGGGCAAGTGACCATGACCTGAGGGCAAGTAGAACCTGACTTGCACTTGCCCGATGGGTAAGTGCCTCTGAGACCTTAGTGTCAACCCCTGAAGAATGAATGATGTTATTTATTGACAAGAGATGAGAGTTAGGGCCCTGATACACCTAGCAATGTTTGGATCAACATCAACAAGCAACGTCAACTATCAACGTTGACTTTACACCTTTCTATAGAAGATGATCAACTCCTGGTTGTTCAGAAAAGTCAGATCATTAGCGCCCTCTACTGGTCAACATTTTGGAATCCTCCAATCACAGCCCTCCTTGGCGTCACCCTGATCCTTTCTCCTAGACTCCCACAGATAAACTTTTCTGAAAACAACATGTCTGCTGCTGCTGCTTCACTGCTGTGGACAAAAACAAGGATTTTGTAACTTATATTCCGCTAAATGAACATTTTGAGTTTGGATGGCAGTTGGGTGAAAATGATTCAATGCAAACTAAGGCTCTTAGTAAAGGCCCTGAATCAGGGCCTTTACAGTACAAGCCAGGTACACACTGCAACAAAACCGATAATAGCCTGGAGAATTACAGTACAATTCAAGTACAACTACATCAAATCTGACAAAGCTGATTGGACACACCAGTTAAGCATACACTTGTTTACAATAGTGGCCAACTTGTTCATTTCATTAAGACATTCAAATACATACAAAACAACTACTTCAGTAAAGTCAGAAGCAGCAAATCTTGGAGGTAAAATCATAGTGGAGGTGGATATATATATATATATATATATATATATATATATATATATATATATATATATATATATATATATATATATATATATATATATATATATATATATATATATATTTCAGTCAGGACAACTCAAGAAGGGTTTAATATTCATTTATTGAATATAAAATAAGCAATATATTTATCATGGTTTGGCGGATGAATTGGATCTGCTTTTGGGTACTCAGATCAAGCGCAACAGTCCTGACCTTAAGGACTCCGAATCCCCGTACCCAAAGGGCAGATCCAAATCTACAGGTGGTAGCTGGGGTGGAGGAGGGTTAGCAGCAAAATGATTAAGCATAAGCAGAACAGCAGTATCAGAGTGAGCAGCAGCAGCAGCAGCAAGCAAGCAGGAAGAGCAATACAAACTTACAGTTTAAATAGCCTGTGAGAGCCTGTGATTGGATGAAGTCAATCATGTGAATGTGATGCTGAGGCGGCCCTTTAAAGGGCCGGCAGCGACTGCACTGAGGTTTCCTGAATGAACTTGCTATGCGCTTGTCTATGACCAGCGCACCGCTCATATAGATATATATATATATATATATATATATAATATATATATATATATATATATATATATATATATATATACCCTATTGGCCTGAATATAAGACTATGTTTTTTTCCAGTGGAAATATCCCCAAAAATGAATTCGCCTTATATTCAGGAGCCATACTATTTGACATTCAATGTTATTTTTTCTGTAAATGGGTCTTGAAAAATAAGGGTCGTCTTATAAACGAGTCGTCTTATATTCGGGACAATACGGTATATATATATTTATATATATATATATATATATATATATATATATATATATATATATATATATATATATATATATATATATATATATATATATATATATATATATATATATATACGATATGATTTGATATCAATATCATGGCATTATCAACTCATTTAGCGCAAATCACGTGGTGGTCGTTTTCTATCTATCACCTACCGTTAAAACGTAGGGTATGAATTGCGATACATTGGCACATGGCATATATTCACCTGGTCCTTGGACGACATGGACGTCCCGTTCTCCGACAGCTGAGAGGGCGAGGTCGCGGCCAACAGGCGGGGCGGGGACAGCTTCCACCCTGCCCCGCCCACCCCTGGCCCCACCCCCCTGGAGGAGGGGCCAGAGGAGGGCGGCGGCTTGTTGGCGCCGGTCTGCGGGGCCGGAACCACGGGGTGCAGGCTGGGCATGGAGAGGTCCACGCCCCCTCTGAGGAGGGGGGAGGAGCCTGGAGGAGCAGACACTGTGGGGAGGACATCCGGTTCAACGTTAACTCCTTTACACGTTTTCAACACAACTTTAGGAGCAGTGTTGGGACATGTGCACTACGTAACTCAATATATTACATAATATATTATCAAAATGCAGTGACTTGTAATATAAATATATTACTTAACAAAAAGAATCTAATATATTATACTTTCCTTTCTGCATTACTTTCAATATTACCGGTACTTTCTGTCAATCTGTCTCGTTGAAAATGTTCTTGTGAAATTTTCTTGACAACTGCAGAAGTTAAATAATTACTTATTTTCTATAATTTGTCATCAAATTATTTATTCAGGAGGACGTTTTTTCAAGTTGATTTCATATGGATTTCCCAGATAGCCAAGTGCGCTTTCTTTATTGTAGCTATGCCACTGGTCTACACAATATTTGATTAATAGTGACACTAAATATTTAATTAATATATTTTGCACAACATTTTTCTTTTAAGTAATATGTAATAGTAATATTATTATATTACACTTGCTCAGACAGCAATATTGTAATACAATATATTGCTTTGAAATGAAGGTAATAAGTAATACATTAACAAGGTATAGTAATATTCCCAACACTGTTTAGGAGTGATTGATTATTCCGCCGTCTGCTTATCACTCCAGAAATCGAGCTCATTAACTCACTGCACATCCCCTCATGAACACTAGAAAGACTAACGGGTCGTGAGGACCCCTTTTTGAGATTTTGAAGTGGATTTTCTCTGCCTGTGATGGTCTGAAAAAATTCCCCTTCCATGACTTTTCCTAAATATGCAATTCAAGTCATCTCTGTTTTTCTGTCTGTAATAATTTCTACATATGAATTTAGAAGCGATTCCTGGGTGTTAATTGTTCTACATTCCTTGCTTTTTTAAGGATTCCAGCTATGGGAGGGGGCATTCCGAAATGGAACTAAATACATTCACAAATTTCTAAAGCAATTTCTGTTTGTATGATCTACTACAGTCCTAATAAACCCTGACTACAACGAGTTAAACGAGGCATTCGACACAGTGGATCTAAAGGAATTGTTTTCAATACCTTGAGTGGAAGGCACTAGGAGGCTGTCGTAGAGGCGCTGGTCTCTGCCAGACCACTTCATGGAGCTCTGGGAGGACGAGGAGGGTCTGTCCCTGCCCCTGCCCCCGGCCCCCCACCTGGAGGGGTTGTCCCTGCCCCCGGCCCCCCACCTGGAGGGGTTGTTGCAGGCCTGCAGGCGGGCGGCGGTCTCCGATCGAGGCTTCCTCCCTTAGTACAGGATTATATGGAATAGAAGGGGTCAACCTGGGACTAACTGCAAAAAAAATCTAACTTTTGTCTCTTCAATATATCCTGAATAACAGATAAAAAAAGTTGCCTGGAATTGTCTGAGGGGAAATGTTTGAAAACGTTTGAAAATTACCTTTTGAAAACCTTTTGAAAATTGCCTTTTAAGGCAAATATTCTCTAAATTTCATTGTCCTTTAAGTATTATATACCAACCCACAGTACTTGCTGCAATGACTTATATACAGTAGGTTGCCTAATGTATTACAATGTTTTTAGCGCTTCATTGTATGTTGTAAAATGTATTGTAAATCCTGATTAAATTGTAAACTTTTCACCATTGTAAGTCGCTCTGGATCAAGAGCGTCTGCTAAATGCCTAAATTGTAATTGTAAGTTGTAAGTAGCACAGTGACATATCAAACTAGGGAGTTTTCATGATGCTGAGTCGATTCCAAGCATTAGTGTTGCCTAAAAAATCTTCCTTGGGTTGAAAACAGCCATAACCGTGTTGACAAATGTGATGAAGTCAGCAGCACATTTGGGCAAGTTGATATGGCGATATTTTACTCAATTTTGTGCAAAACTAATGCTAAGAATGGATTCAGCATCGTGAAAACTCCCTAGTTTGATGTCACCTAAAGAAAATATTTGCCTTCAACAGAATGTCATGGTGGACATACTGTAAAAGTCATTTCCAAACCTTTCCCTTCAGACAATTCCAGGCAACTTTCTATCTGTTATTCAGGATATATTGAAGATACAAAATCAGCTGAGTTAGATTTATTATTTTTTTGCAATTAGTTCAAGGTCAAATGCCATTATCAGTGGACTACCTCTCTTCTTGCCGATGTAGATGGTTCCTCTCTTGCTGACGTTGATCTGTTTCCCCAGGCGGGCCTCGATGCTGGAAGCCACGGCGCTCATGGCTGACGACACCGACGGGGAGCCAGGAGACCGGAGGGCCAGGCTGTCGCTCTGGGCCTGGGACCCTGAAACACCCAGGGGAGGACGTGCTTTTCAAACTTTTTGATCTCAGGGCCCACTATATATATTCAGCATTTGAGCCACGGAGGACCACCATTTGATGACGTTTTTAGCCCCACAGACCCCAAAACTAAAGATTTATTTTGCTTTTGTCCACAATTCCAGGCTGGATTTGGGGAAACAAAACAGTCCAAACATACAGATCAAAATCACCATTAATCTTCTACATTCTCTAGTTGTGTAGACTTGGGATAATTCACATGACGAATATTTTCTTCTTAACTCCTTCTTAACTCTTGATTTTTTTTCACACTCTCAAAGAGTTACATCTGGTTAACCAACTTTTCCATCATTTAGCCTGGGAGTGGGGACCACCTGGAACCCTCTCAGGGACCACCTGTAGAAATCCCCTGGCTTATAGGGACAACCCCCAGGAGAGTGGAAAAAACTGTACCAACCTGCCAGGATCTGGTTGAGGATGCTCTGGACCTTCCCCAGCCTCAGTTTGGCCACAGGCCGGCCATGTCCCGGCCGGCCAGGCCTGCCACGCTTCAGCTTCAGCCCAGAGGAGGACGCCCCGGGGAGCAGAGCTGCAGCACACCACACAGACACAACTTAATAGCTTAATAGGGACTTTAAGCTGCAGGACGGCGAGCCTCTAGTACGGCAACAGGAACTCGATCCGTGCTCCATAGATAAACCTGCTTGCCGTAGCAGCCGTTTCTACTACGGCAGAACCTACACTGTAACATAGTGTCCCCCACGCCTGTTTTTCACACGCTGCATATTCGTGTCACCATGGTAACCCGTCACTGTTGTGGATGCCTGTTTGCTTAATGATTTTGACAGCTACGGTCATGGCGTCAGAGCAGCCGTACTTCCTGTTAGGGTTGCCGTTCCAAAACGCGACAGCTTAAAGCCCTAATATTTCTGTAGTTATAGGCCAAATGTTGCAAAACCGTTATATTATCTTATTACCCTTAACATGCAACGGAAAAGCATGTATTCTGTTTCTTCCAGTGGTCCAATGTTTGTTTAATAACACTCTCTGTTTAAAGATTATAGACCTGCACAGTGACGTCACCGCCCCGGTTCCGGAAGTGTTTTCCCCATTCATTTTCTCATAGACTTTTCGAAAATAATTTATATAAAGGCGATTTCGCTGCGGACAAAGCCAACTCGGGTCGTGACAAATCATGATGACACACATAACATCATCATATAATATCAAACTAGCAAGAAGTGGAAACGGCAGGATGCAACACTTTTTGTTTCGTTTTTCAAATTATTTGATCATCATAAAAGATTGTGTGTTGTCATGATTTGTCACGACCCGAGTTGGCTTTGTCCGAGTTGTAATCGTCTTAATGTAAATTATTTTTGAAAAGTCTATGAGAAAAATGAATGGGGAAAACACTTCTGGAACCGGGGCGGTGACGTCACTGCGCAGCTCTATAGAGGCAACTTTAGTGTGCACAAACACTGTGTTTGTAAACAGATTTGTTTAACAAGAGAATCTAAAGCTCTTTCAGAGTCTGAAATTTCGGTGGCCACCGCGACCACCGCTCAGAGCACCGCACTGCGCGCTATTATATAGTCCACTGTCAGCACCGCACCGCGTTGTGGTTTGTTGAGTGTTTTCTTTTTTTAACCAGCCGTTAAAAACAAGCAACCACCGCGGTGCGGTGCGGTGGTTAGTAAAATCCGAGCGGAGGGCTGGGAGGTGCGGTGGTTGCGGTGGTATGACGTCATATTGTAGGAAACGGTGGTCGCGGTGGTCGCGGTGGGCACCGAAAATCCATCTCTGAATAGGCCTTAAGTCCACCTCACCTCCACTCTAATGCAATATTTATATTAAAACATATAGACGTGTATAGTTGGCAATGCTTACTTGCATTCATAAAATGTCAAAAACATATTTTTGCCCCCAAAACACTTTAGATGTGAGAGAAGTGGGGGGACTGCGTCCCCTCCACTACACCCCAGATGATATGATCATTCGATACCGTGGATCTCAAGGTGGATATGACATCGGCCAAACCGATCCTACAAATAGTAGTACACAGAATGGCACCTACACAACTGCGTGCATACACCGGGGTTTTTATAGTTAACTAAAACTAACAGGGGAAAAAAATAGATTATAAAAAATATCTGTAACTAAATAAAAACTACAATAATAATAATAAAAAAAAACTATAACTAAACTATAACTGCATTGTGGGTTCACAAAACTAACTAAAACTAACTGAAACAATACTGAAAATACCTTTGTTTTTGTTTTGTTTTTATCAATATGTACAGGTTATGACTTTCAGACATTTATAATATAAAATTTTTTATAAACAGTTTTCAGCACCATACGGAACCACGCGATACCAAACAAGGTACACAAAAAGCATGCATTAAAAAACTGAAACTAAAACTAACTAAAACTTTTTATAAAAATAAAAAACTAGCGAATGCGCCCTGAAAACCAATTAAAACTAACTAAGATAAAAAGTCCATAACTATAAGAACCCTGGCATACACTACTAGAAAAAGGCAAAATCTGTGTACTTGGGTGTGGTTTTCACGAACACGGAAGTGGCTAGTTGGGGGTAGGTCAGTTTGGGTTTTATAATATTTATTATTCTGTCCATAACACACTGTAACTCGGCTGAGTTGCCTCTGCCGACCTTCTCAATGCTCAGCCTGGCTAGCGCCTCGCTCAGTGGTGCTTCACCACTGAAGCTTAAGGTCAGCAGAGACGGCACCGCTCCATCATTGGCAATGGAGACATACAGTATTTCAGATTATTATGCACGGATTCATTTTAGTATAATATGCACAGATTCATTTTAGTATACCGTAAAATACCAAATAGTAGCCCGCGCCCGCGTTATTTTGCAAAATCCATTTGGATCCCGGGTGATTATAAGGTACTGGGCTGTTATTTGCAGTAGGCTGTTATTTATTTTTGCACCGTCCTGCACAATGCCATTATTTCATTACAGTTTCTGCTGAACATGTTTTGAGTGCAAAATTAGAAGATATGACAAACATACCAGTAATATGCACAGATTCATGTTAGTATAGTATCAGGGGCGGATTTACCAATTGGGGGGGGGGGCAGGAGAAAATGGTATGGCTTGTTAAAAGTCCTGTAGTTGAAAATGGTATTGGTGCGGCTTCATGAAGTCACACCCATACCGTTTTCAGTTACTGGACTTTTATTAGCCAAGTAAAGCATCAATAATAACATCAGTTGTTGTTGAAGTTGCAACAGACACGCAGCATGCATAAAGCTAAAGGTCTGACTCAGAGAGTTTTCTGTTTTCAATGATGAAATGCTGTTGGTTTAGTGGTGACACAGCTGGAGTTAGTTAGTAGCAGTGGTAGTGTTTCACATCATTTTAAATATAAGCACTTTAATTTGAATTGTTTTGCATGATGCCATCATGGTTTGTGGGGCAGACTGGGCATTTAGGGGGGCATTGCCCACCCATGCCCATGCCTAGATCCGCCCCTGTATAGTATGCACAGATTTTTGCTTGTTCTAGTTGAGTATGGATTATGCATATGAGACTGGGTACAGGACATGGCGCAGCCAGCCTTACCGGGGACCATGTGGGCCAGGTGCTGCTTCCTCCTCCGGCTCAGCGACGAGGAGGGGGGCCGGGCCAGGGGGGAGGAGGGGGGCGAGGTGGAGCGCCCCTCGTGGACCGTCTCCACCGTCAGGAGGGGCTGCTTCTTGGGCCGGCCGCGTTTCCTCTTGACGGGAGCCGTGTGAACGGTCAGGCTGTCTGTGTTGGCGTACAGAGGGCTGGACCGGGTGATGGGGAAGGCAGAGGGAGGGGCAGGGGCGGGGGGAGGAGCCGGACCACCCCCCGGGGGGGTGGGGCTGCTGCCGGGACTCTGCCGGCTCTTCAGGTAGGACCAGCGGTCCTTGGTCTTCATGGGTCTGGACTGGCTGCCGCTGCTGCACTGGCTGGACGATGGGCTGCAGGGGCGCGGGCTTGGAACCATCACCGCCCGGGGCCCAGGGCTGGGGCTAGGGCTCAGGTTAGGCCTGGGTCTAGGACTGGGGCTAAGGTTAGGCCTGGGTCTAGGACTGGGGCTAAGGTTAGGCCTGGGGCTAAGGTTAGGACTGGGGCTAAGGTTAGGCCTGGGTCTAGGACTGGGGCTAAGGTTAGGCCTGGGTCTAGGACTGGGGCTAAGGTTAGGCCTGGGTCTAGGACTGGGGCTAAGGTTAGGCCTGGGTCTAGGACTGGGACTAAGGTTGGGCCTGGGTCTAGGGCTAGGAATGGGGCTAAGGTTTGCCCTGGGTCTAGGGCTAGGACTAAGGTTAGGCCTGGATCTAGGGCTAGGACTAAGGTTAGGCCTGGGTCTAGGGCTAGGACTAAGGTTGGCCTGGGGGCTAGGACTGGGGCTGAGGTTAGTTCTGGGACTGGGGCTAAGATTACTCCTAGGGCTGGCACTGGAACTGGCTCTGGGTCGAGGACTGGGACTAAGGTTAGGTCTGGGACTGAGGTTAGCTCTGGGACTGGGGCTAAGGTTGGTCCTGGGTCGGGGACTAGGACTAGGACTGAGGTTGGCTCTGGGTCCTGGCCTGGGTCCGGGGCTCAGGTTGGGCCTAGAGGAGGGTCTGGGGTTTGGACTAGCGCTGGGAGCCAGGGGCGCTGGGCTGGGCATCCTGGAGTGGGCGGGGCTAGGGGCGGGAGCAGCAGGGCTGTGGGCGTGGCCCAGGTCGGCCCCGCCCCCCACACTCTTAGGACGTCCCACAGTCTTCTTCCCTCTGTTGGCGTTGGAG
Organism: Benthosema pterotum; assembly: GCA_039105355.1. Classification (NCBI taxonomy): domain Eukaryota; kingdom Metazoa; phylum Chordata; class Actinopteri; order Myctophiformes; family Myctophidae; genus Benthosema; species Benthosema pterotum. The sequence goes on along the minus strand of CM076987.1, from coordinate 1,182,735 downwards.
TCAGCCTCGCCTCTCTCTGCAGAGTCCTCCCCGGGGATGGGACCCGATCCTAGGAGTGGGCAAAAAAAAAATGATATGCCAATATATCGCAATTCTTAATGCCATGATGTCAATATCGATTCTCTTGGTTCAAAATCGATATTTTTTATATTTACAGTATATAGTTCTATCCATTAATGTGTTCATGTCAGAAAGACTGGCTGACGTCATCAGTTTTTTATGGGATTGACATGGCGTTAGTTAAAAATATCATAGATTATGTTGCAAAACCTTTTTCTTTTTGCAATCATTAAGAACTGGTATATTCCCCGACGAGATGAAAGTGGCCAAAGTCATACCACTTTACAAGACAGGAGACAAACATGAACTAACAAATTATAGACCCGTTTCTCTCCTTCCACAGTTCTCAAAAATTCTAGAGAAAGTATTTCTTAAACGATTAGACAAATTCATCTGTAAATACAATGTATTATGTGAACAACAATATGGTTTCAGGGCAAATAGAACAACTGCCCATGCACTTGTAGATTTCATTGTGACGGTAACGACTGCAATAGAAAATAAAGATTATGCCATAGAATATTTTTGGATCTTAGTAAAGCTTTTGATACCGTAAATCATGACCTGTTATTACATAAATTAGATATATTAGGAATTCGGTGCTGGGGCCATTGCTGTTTTTACTGTACGTAAATGATATCTGTGAGGTCTCAAAAATAATGAAATCCATAATATTTGCAGATATACAAATTTGATTTGCTCTGGAAACTACTTGGAACAACTTTTGGAAATCGTGGAACAATAACTAAATAGATTAAAGATCTGGTTTGATACAATTAGAACCAGTGTTGGGCAGTAACGAATTTTAGATTACATATTACTGTAATATTATTACTTTGCTCCAAAAAGTAAAGTAACAAGATTATCTGCTTGCTTGCTTTGCAAGTAACGCCAAGTTACTTGTTTAAAATGAGCTTGTTGTTGCAGGCAAAATTAGAACAGATTTACAAGCTATCGACAGACACTGTAACAACAGAGATGTGTACTAAATTGTAGATCCAGTGCACACGCAGCATCCTGCCCACAGTTATGTACACTACAAATCGCTTGCTGCTTTATTTTGTATTTTATTTTTAAATACAAGACTTTGAAAACAATTGTGAAAAAGTTTAAAAAGTGAAAGAGACAAAATTCGAAACCTGGTTTTGTTAGTTGCATGTCTGTTTTGTGATTCAAGGTTAAAATGTTCTGATTACTTCTCTCTGCTCCTTTTATTTTTTAGGATTGGAGACTATTATTCTAATGAATTTGATTCAGTTCTAAAAAAGAGCTCGCTAAACAGATTATATTGTACATCTCTATTTTTTCAAATGTGGGAGTTGAGCACTTGGGAAAGTAATAACGTAATATGTAATATATTACTCTTCGATTCCAGTAATAAGTTTTGATTAATCAGTAAGTTGATATTACTTTGTCTAGACTCTAAGGGGTAACGAGTAAAGTAAAGAAGTTACTTTCCTAAGTAATATTCACCAACACTGATTAGAACACATAAAAACTTGCAATAAATAAAATAGAAATTGAACAGGTGGATGACGTGAAGTTTCTTGGTGTATTAATAGACAGTAAAATATGCTGGAAGCCTAATATTAATTACATAAAAAATAAAGTTGCTAAATCAGTTGCAATTATAAGGTTAACAATTTTTTTGAATAAAAGCTCATTACATATGTTGTACCGTTCCTTCATATTGCCATATATAACATATTTTGCTGAGGTATGGGGAAACATGTACATAACAGACAAAGCTAATTTTCATCTTACAAAAACAGCAATAAGAATAGTAAAATATAGCTGCAAGCAGCAATAAAACGGGATCAAGCAAGCAGCAATAAGGAGTAAGAACAATACGCACAAATAAGCCATAGAAACATGGGAGCCTGAACTTCAGAAATACATCAGGTAATTATGGGAGCAGGGCAGGGTTTTTGATTCCTGCCCTGACTGACTCACAATCTGGTGTGACTGAGTGAATGATTGGTGAGCTGTGAGTGAGTGGTGAACTGAGCTATGAACTGTCATTAGTGACAACATGGCCGAATAGTGACAGTCAAACAGCCTTGCCCAGCCATGAGGCCCATAGGGCAGGTGCCTATCTCCTGTTTCTGTAGCATGAGGCAGCTTGATGTACAAGTACACCCTCTGGACATGACGCTAGTATGACGCAGGGTCTTACCCCCAATCCAACCCTTGATGCTGAGTGCCAAGCAGGGAGGCATTGGATCCCGTTTTTAGAGCCTTTGGTATGACCCGGCCGGGAATCGAACCCCGGCCTCCCAGTCTCAGGGCGGACACTCTAACCACAAGGCCACTGAGTTGCTGAATGAGTAAATGATTGGTGAGCTGTGAGTGAGTGGTGAACTGAGCTGTGAACTGTCATTAGTGACAACATGGCCGAATAGTGACAAAACACAACATGGCCGAATGGTGACAACCACCATTACATTGAGTTTTACCCTGGGTTACACATAGAACCATGAACTTAGATGTAGAAGACCACATGAGATTGTGCATGATTGACTCATATTACTAGGTGTCCGTGCCGGGATTTGAACCCAGGAACTCTCATTTCCAAGTCATGCGCTCTACCAATGAGGCTACCCAACAGACACAAGACGTACTGGAAACAACACACACATTCAGTGGACTGCTTGGTAAATGGTAAATGGTGCATTTATATAGCGCCTTTATCCAAGGCGCTTTACATAGATTGTGCATCACATTCACCCATTCACACACACATTCATACACTGATGGCAGTGGGACAGGGACACATCGACACTAACTCTGCAGGACCCGGGATCGAACCGGCAACCTTGTGGTTACCATCCGTTACTCTACCTCTGAGCCACTACCGCTCCTTAAATATGCACAAATAAGCCATAGAAACATGGAAGAAATACATCATGTGATTGTGGAAACACAGCAGGGTTTTTGGAGACTCAGACTTTGTATTGTCAGCAGTGGGACTTGAACCCTCAATCTTGTGTTCCGAAGTCAGGCACCCTACCGACTGAGCTATCCAGGCACAATGATTTGCTTAGTTGTTGTCATCAATGAAACAACCCAACAACACGCCACCAAGCAGTAAGCAATATGAACAATATGCACAATTCAGCAGTCCGAGGGTGGAGCTTAGTGGTCAAAGTGACAAATGGAAACAAGTTCCACATGCTTATTCCTCTCACACAATCTGGCAGAATGTACTTGCTCCAGTGTTGCCAGAGAGAAACAAGCAGAAGAAGACTCTTCACAAACGAGCAACTTTCATTGGCTTATAAAAACGTCATTTTTTGATGAAAACAAATTTGCTTCTGAAGTTTTGTCCGGATGGGGCCAAAGTTCTCATGTAGCAGGTGTCATGCAAATTGATCAAAAATCCAGGCATAAAATCAGGCATGAGCATTTTTCAAACTGCTTAAAATGGCAGACACTCTGGGGTGGAGCTTACCAGTCGAAATTACAGATGTGTTCCACATGAATCAAGGAACGTGTAGAAACAAGTCCCATGATTTTAAGCCAAACGAAGCCTGAGTTATGCTTGTTCAAATGTTTCAGTTTCAAAGAATTGCTATAGCGCCCCCATTTGAGCGATTGGAGCAAGACTGGTTTTAGTGTTATTTGGCATCCCCCTCTACCAAACTGTAAAATCTCATAAACAGATTACTTTGCATGTGTAGATTAGGGATAATAGAAGAATTTTCACAAACAAGCAATTTTCATTGGCTCGTAAAAACATCATTTTTTTCACTGAAAACAAAATTCACACTCATTTCATGTTTGTATGGCTTCAAAGTTCATATGTAGGTCATTGTTATGCATTTTGATCAAAGATTGTAGGAGAAGAGACATTTTAAACTGTTTTACATATGATTAAAGATGGCGGCTCATCTAAAGGTCAGAGGTCAAAAGTCAGACTACAAAAGTTGTTCGGCATAAGCAGACGCATAAGTGAATATAAGTTACATTTCTGAGAGTCAAGCAGTTCATGAGTTATAAGTGTTTAAAGTTTCAGTTGAGTGCTATAGCGCCACCATTTGACCAGTGGTCACAGGCTTCGCATCATCACCGTTTGGCATCACCCTCTACCAGATTACCAATTTTCGCGAAAACCGACTGCACGGTTCAGCCAGAACAGCTATTTCTGGCGGAAGAAGAAGGAGAAGGAAAAAAAGACAGAAACAAGAAGGGATCAAGTCCACTTCGTGGACTGCTTGATCCCTTAATAAAGCTGCCTACCGAGAATCAAATCGTATATATTATTAAATCTCTCTCTCTCTCTCTCTCTATCTATCTATCTATCTATCTATCTATCTATCTATCTATCTATCTATCTATCTATATCTCTATATCTCTATATCTCTATAGATAGATAGATAGATAGATAGATAGATAGATAGATATATAAATATATATATATATATATATATATATATATATATATATATATATATATATATATATATATATATATATATATATATATTATCATATCATATCATCTATATACTGTATATCCACTATGTTCAGGGGTGCACACAACTATTTTGGTCCAGTACTCAGAGGAGCACCTAGGGATGTTACTTGGTGCTCCCAAAATGCGGCACCCGCATCGCCGGGCCCTGGGACCCTTTTTTCTACTTCGTACAATGATCAATGTACAGTATTACAGTGCAGGGCGATCTACATCCATTAAAAATACGAGTAGTATTTTAGACTTTAGTTAGAATGATTTCAGTTTCATGGCTTTTTTTACTGGCCCAGACGGGCAGTCATTATGAGCCCCTGCTGTGTGGTGCTCAAAGGAGCTTTCCACCCCTGGATTGACAGCTCATTGTAGGATTTGTGGTGCTCCTGAGCACCTGAGCACCACTTATGTGCACCCCTGACTATAGTTCTGTCTTTTTCAGAATGACTCATTTATTTGTTATTTTTCTTTTGATCTAATTTTCCTTTGTTTCCTTTGTTTCTATATTTTTCAACCTATTCGAAATAAATGAATGAATGAATGAAATGAATTATGCATATTGTTTAAAATTGCTTTAAAATGTTTTAGAATGGGTGCACTCCCACTTGTTCTAGTATAATAATAAAAAGCACAGTCATTTCAAATCAAATCGCAGCATAACTGAGAATCACAACATGAATTGATTCAGAACCCTAAATATCAATATTGTGTCTTATGGTGAGGTGAATGGTCCCAGCCCTACCGGGTCCGGCCCGGCCCTGGCTCCTAGGAGGGCCAGGGGCTCTGGCCTCCGCGGCGGTGCTGGGCCCCCCGGCCTGAGGCGGGCCACCGCCCTTCTTCTCCGCCGTGTCAGAGACCCGCTGGTGGTCCTCGTCCAAACTGGAGCGCCTCCGTCTCTTCTTCCTCCCGGGTTTGGTCTCCTCGTCGTCCTCCGTCGCTCCGTTGGTGGTCCGGTCCCGCTCCTCCCGCTCAGCCGCTCTGTCACCATCACAACGTCCATTCATTAACACAACCAGGACCGGGAATGCAAATACTACCTATTAAGACTGTAACTGTTGGGTCTCTGAGACCCGTAAAAACCTCAGCCATTCTCTCCCCTTAAGAGTTCACACCTCCATGCCCAGAGCAGCTCTATTGTTCCAGCTAATGGGTCATTTACATTCCCATTGAATTTCCAACCAGGATGGACAAAGGTTGGAAAACAGGTTTTTACTGCTTTGAGGATTAGTGGGGGAGGAGGGTGACGACGGGTTCACAAGACCCGCAATGAGCCGGGCATGGAAGGTAGAATCGCTTCTAAATTCATATTTAGAAATTATTACAGACGAAAAGAAAAACAGAGATGACTTGAATTGCATATTTAGGAAAAAAAAGTCTTGGAAGGGGAACTTTTTCAGACCATCACAGGCACCTCACGACCCCTTAGTATTTCTAGTGTTGAGCGACAACGTCAGTAAAATTGTGTAAGAGAATTGACAGACATTACCGCTATAAATAACATAAACTAAAGGCTGCCAGCCTACCGTTCAGGAGGCGTGTCCTCTCTGTACTTGTGGGCGTGGTCCGGCAGCGGCAGGGGGGCGGGGCCCCCAGGGGGGCTCTGCCGCGCCCACATTGTGGTGGCAGCAGCGGCCTGCGGCGCAGGATTGTTACTACCCAGCATCCTCTGGGAATCCTTCCTGCCGTACTTCCTCTTGATGTTGCCGAAGAGCTGCTCGTTGACTTCCTGTAAGCCCCGCCCCCTCTGCTCGTTGACTTCCTGTAAGCCACGCCCCCTGGACAGAAAGAAACATTAGTGAGGACCAATCATATGTTGCAGTAAAGTGAACAGTGGTGAAGTGGTTCTTTATGGGAAAATCTAAAAAAAAAAACATGTTTTGACATGGTTTGTTTTTCTGCTTCAAAAAAGGCCGGCCAATTAGCATAGTTTTTAGACCCGACCCGGCCCTGCAATGTCGGGTCGGGACTGGTCAGGTTTGGGTAGAATTTGAGCACTCTACACAGAGTAAACGTGAAAATACCAATCAGCACCATCTTCATAAGAGGTAAATACACAGACAGACAGAACAGAACTATTATTTTTTATCATAATAAAATAATTCAATATATATTGCTTTTTTCATCCGACCCGGCCCTACTGATCTGCATACATTTTAGGCCTGAGCCCCGAAAATGTCGGGTCGGGCCTGGTCGGGTTCGGGCAGAGTTTGAGAACTCTAGCCCAGGATCACATTAGGAATCCTCCCCAGGTTGGTGGAGGGTGTGTAGAGCCCAGGATCACATTAGGAATCCTCCCCAGGTTGGTGGAGGGTGTGTAGAGCCCAGGATCACATTAGGAATCCTCCCCAGGTTGGTGGAGGGTGTGTAGAGCCCAGGATCACATTAGGAATCCTCCCCAGGTTGGTGGAGGGTGTGTAGAGCGCAGGATCACATTAGGAATCCTCCCCAGGTTGGTGGAGGATGTGTAGAGCCCAGGATCACATTAGGAATCCTCCCCAGGTTGGTGGAGGGTGTGTAGAGCCCAGGATCACATTAGGAATCCTCCCCAGGTTGGTGGAGGGTGTGTAGAACCCAGGATCACATTAGGAATCCTCCCCAGGTTGGTGGAGGGTGTCTAGAGCCCAGGAACACATTAGGAATCCTCCCCAGGTTGGTGGAGGGTGTGTAGAGCCCAGGATCACATTAGGAATCCTCCCCAGGTTGGTGGAGGGTGTGTAGAGCCCAGGATCACATTAGGAAATGGCACTGGGTGGCAAAAAATGGGTTGCAAAAAGGTGAAAGGTTCCAGGCGGTACCAACCTGCTCAGAGAGGTGAGGTTGAGGATGCTGGCGTCCGTAACCACGGGCAACTGCAGGTCCGGGGTCAACGACCTCTGAGGGGAGGGGCTGGTGGGCGGGCTGGCCTCCAGCGGAGAGCTCCTATTGGCTGCCGTCGTGGTGGAGGCGGGGTCTGGGCGGTCTAACGGACCGGCAGCGGGCAGGGCTGTCAACGGTCACCACATCCAGTTAGAACGCTTCATTATACTGAAGGGGAACTCCACCCATTTTCAACATTCTAATATGTCATTAGTATACCCTAGAGGTGCTGGGTGGACATGATACAAAAGTTCACCCAATTCAGTATTTCCTAAAAAAAAAATCTGAAACAACCATTAACATGGTGAAATACATCTGATGACATCATCAAGATGTATTTTCCACCCTCAGGAAAATGTTGAAAATGGGTGGAATTCCCCAAATAAGTCCATTGTTAATAGCAGTGACAATTAACATTGTTAATAACAGCCTTAAAAAAAATGATCATTTTATGATCTACTCAGTCTCATGTGAACACAGACAGTTTATAAGTTACTACATTCACTATTCAGATATTTGATGTTCACTTTAGCGCCTCCAGCTCCTTCCCATAGAACCCCATTATAAATTAAAACTCCATTTTAACCATGACAGATTATTCTAAAACAAGCCATCTTTTTTCTGGTGACTGATATGGTCCTCTTAATACGTGAGAGGGTCGTGGAATTTCATTTACAGCTTTCATTTATTTTTTTAAAATATTGTTTTGGAAAATGTAGCAGCCTCCCTATTTGGGCATACCCACCCAAATGAATGAAACAATGTTTTAAAAATCATCAGTCTCTTCCTAATATTATGGTCAATGACCGTGTGAAAACTCAGACTGATTGGTGCAGTCAGTGAGGAGTTACGCCCGTTTCAGACAGACAGACATTTCCTTAAAGGTAGGGAAGTGATTTCACTTTTGTCAGATATCACCCAAAAAATATTTTTTTTCTGTTAAAATGCTCTATTATAAGGTGTGGAAACCACATATGGAGTTTCCCCCTTCCCCACGTTAGCAGAGGAGCTAATAAAAGTTCCCCCAGGTCACCACAATTCTCCTCCAATCAGGAGAGAGCAGCAGGTTCACATAGTGTAGCTACTTTTGGGGCCCCTAGTGCACCAGGCTGGTACTACAACCATGAATTTCAAATCACTTCCCCTACCTTTAATTATAGTATGGATAATGTGTTCTTTAGTTCAGAATTTTATCCCTTGGGGGGGGGGGGGGGGGGGGGGCATTTTACGGAGATTTTTTTCCTGTAAAATGGGGGTGGGGGCTCCAGGGAAAATCTTGCCTAGGGCTCCAAATTGTTTAGAAACGCCACTGCTGTTACTGACAGTGATGGGAAAGTTACTGGGAAAATGTAGTAAGCTACATGTAACAAGTACTCATGTAACTTGTTACTCATGTAACATGTAGCTAAGCTACACTACAAGCTATCCCCTGAAAATCTACACGACCAAAGTAGCTAGATGTATTTTGCTACATCAACACACACACACACACACACACACACACACACACACACACACACACACACACACACACACCCACACACACACACCACACACACACACACACACACACACACACACACACACACACACAACACACACACGTACATTTTGTAATGTATATTAGAGGTTTTCTACCCATTAAAAATGGGCGGAATTTGAAAATGTGTGTGTGGGAAAATGTAGTAAGCTAAAATCCTTGTTACTCGAAACAAGTAGTGTAGCTTCACTACAAGCTATTCTCAGAACAAATGTAGTAAGCTACACTACAAGTTTCGCGAAAATGTAGTTAAGCTATGTAGCTTAGCTACTTGTAACAAGCCAGGGGCGGATTGGCACATATTTTCCCACCGGGACAACCAGATGTAACTCTTTGAGAGCGTAAAAATGAAACCAAATGGACCCTTGCGGGTCCATTTGGTTTCATTTTTACACCCTCAAGAGTTAAAATAATCATCATGTGAATTAGCCCAACTTAGTCTACACAACTAGAGAATGTAGAAGATTAATGGTCATTTTGATCTGTATGTTCCAGGCGAGCATCTAGCACATTCTAGTGCATTTTGGAAGTGCCACTAGTGCATCTTGGATCTTGTCCAGGCCACTAGGTGGCGCAGGCCACCGGGAAAACTCCCTGTACTCCAGATGGCCAATCCACCCCTGTAACAAGCTACAAGCCCATCACTGGTTACTGACCGCTAGGTTCTGAGGTCCAGTGTGGAGGGGCCCCAGGCTGCTGGTGGTGGTTGTGATGCAGGTGGTGGTGGTGGTGGTGGTGGTGTGGGTGGTGGTGGTGAACCGGCTGCATCAGTATGTGCTGCACATGGTGGTGATGGTGGTGGTGTTGGAGGTGCAGCAGGCTGCGCTGCTGATGCTGGTGGTGCGCTGCTGCTGCGGCTGCGGCCGCTTCTGCAGCCGCTGCAGCAGCTGCTGCTTGGTGTTGTTGTTGTTGTTGTTGTTGTTTAGGAGGAGGGGGAGGCGGGGGCTGTTTTCTGGGCGGGGTGGGCTCCGGCGGCTCCTTGGCGGGCGTGGGCGGAGCCGGGTTGCTCCGCGGTGACGGGTTGGGGGTGTGGGGGGGCGTGGGCGGGGGCTGGTGGTCCCCGTGGAGCAGCTGGAGGAGACCCCCGCCTCCGCCCTGAGCCTCGCGGTGCTGGCTCTCCCCCGGAAGCCGGAACTGACGCTCGTACGTCTGAGAGGGAGGAAGAAACGGACGCTAGTTAACACAAGCAGGACTGGGAATGCAAATACTCCTATTAAAGGTAGGGGAAGTGATTTGAAATTCATGGTGTAGTACCAGCCTGATGCACTAGGGGTGCCCAAAAGTAGCTACACTATGTGAACCTGCTGCTCGATCCCTGATTGGAGGAGAATTCACCCTCCACCTAGGGAACTTTTAGTGGCTCCTCTGCTAACGTGGGGGAGGGGGAAACTCCATATATGGTCCGAACACCTTATAATAGAGCATTTTAACAAAAAAAAAAGAAAAAAGAAAATGGGGGGGTGATATCTGACAAAAGTGAAATCACTTCCCCTACCTTTAAGACTAAAACTCTTGGGTCTCTGAGACCCGCAAAAACCTCACCCATTCTCTCCCATTTGAGAGTTCACACCTCCATGCCAGAGCAGCTCTATTGTTCCAGCTAATGGTTCATTTACATTCACATTGAATTTCCAACCAGGAAGGACAAAGGTTGGAAAAACAGGTGTTAGTGCTTTGAGGATTAGTGGGGGAGGAGGGTGACGACGGGTCCACATGACCCGCAATGACCCGTCATGAAAGGTAGAATCACTTCTAAATTCGTATTTAGAAATTATTACAAACGAAAAGAAAAACAGAGATGACTTGAATTGCATATTTAGGAAAAGTCATGGAAGGGGAACTTTTTCAGACCATCACAGGCAGAGAAAATCCACTTCAAAATCTCAAAAAGGGGGTCCTCACGACCCGTTACTCTTTCCAGTGTTTTAGCAGATAATTATACTATTCAGTTCACGTAATTACACACCTACCACTAGGGGGTGCTAGCATGTCTGCATTCATACGGACCTCGACCTAAACTCTGTGTAGCTGGATTTGAGAAACAAAACGGTGCAACATACAGATCAAAATGACCATTAATCTTCTACATTCTCTAGTTGTGTAGACTTGGGATATTTGACATGATGAATAGTTTAATTCTTGACAGTGTAAATATGAAACCAAATGAACCCGCAAGGGTTCAGTTCAGTTCTGTTTATTTGTTCTGGTTAGGTTGAAGCACATAGATTATAATGCCATGTGCTTCAGTCTTCTCGTGTTTGGAAGAGAAAGGATGCCGAGTTGCAGAGAGAGAGAGAGAGAGGAGAGAGAGAGAGAGAGAGAGAGAGAGAGAGAGAGAGAGACAGAGAGAGAGACAGAGAGAGAGACAGAGACGGAGAGACAGAGAGAGAGACGGAGAGACAGAAGAGAGAGAGAGAGAGAGAGAGAGAGAGAGAGAGAGAGAGAGAGAGAGAGACAGAGAGACAGAGAGACAGAGAGCGAGAGCGAGAGAGAGACAGAGAGAG
>CM076987.1:1156307-1166307 GCA_039105355.1 Benthosema pterotum | reverse complement strand
CAAAGGTCACACACAGTGGCATTCCTTAGTCTGAGAACCACACACACACACACACACACACACACCACACACACACACACACACACACACACCACACACACACACACACACACACCACACACACACACACACACACACACCAACACACACACAACACACACACACACACACACTAGAGAATGTAGAAGATTAATGGTCATTTTGATCTGTATGTTGGACTGTTTTGTTTTCTCCGAAATCCAGCCTGGAATTGAGGACAAAAGCAAAATAAATCTTTAGTTTTTTGTCATCACATGGTGGTCCTCCGTAGCTCAAATTCTAAATAAATAGTGGGCCCTGGGATCAAAAGGTAAAAACACTGACATACAGGATACAGTACAGTATGAACAAGCCCTGTGGTCTCCACCGTCCGGCTCAGATGACGTCATTCATGATGTCATCATTCATGACGTCATCGGATGCGGACAGACGGACCTACACACATCTGGATGCGGATGCGGACGCGGACGCGGACGGACGGACGGACATACATGCTGACGGACAGGGTACGGACAGGGATTTATATCAACAACAACAACAACAACAACAACCACAAAGAACTATAGTGTACTTTAACAGTCGTCTGTCTGTCTGTCTGTCTGTCTGTCTGTCTGTCTGTCTGTCTGTCTGTCTGTCTGTCTGTCTGTCTGTCTGTCTGTCCTGTCTGTCTGTCTGTCTGTCTGCCATGTTTCATCTGACAGCTGATTGGAGCTCACATTTCACTGACAAGCACACTTTCCTGGTCTCCTCTCCTCTCCTCTAGTCTCCTTTCCTCTCCTCTAGTCTCCTCTAGTCTCCTCTCCTCTCCTCTCGTCTCCTCTCCTCTAGTCTCCTCTCCTCTCGTCTCCTCTCCTCTCCTCTAGTCTCCTCTCCTCTAGTATCCTCTCCTCTCCTCTAGTATCCTCTCCTCTCCTCTTCTCTCGTGTGTTGTACATCTCTATTCTTTAACACATGACCTACACTACAAGTTGTCTCTAAACACATTGTGTTGTACATCTCTATTCTTTAACACATGACCTACACTACAAGTTGTCTCTAAACACATTGTGTTGTACATTTCTATTCTTTAACACATGACCTACACTACAAGTTGTCTCTAAACACATTGTGTTGTACATCTCTATTCTTTAACACATGACCTACACTACAAGTTGTCTCTAAACACATTGTGTTGTACATCTCTATTCTTTAACACATGACCTACACTACAAGTTGTCTCTAAACACATTGTGCTGTATATCTCTATTCTTTAGCGGGTGGGAGGGGGGACTTGAGAAAGTAATATTGTAATGTGCAATGTATTATTCTTTGATTCAAGTAATAACTAATGTGATTATTACTTTTATTTAAGGGCTCATAACTACAGTAAAGATATTGCCCAACAGTGATCATGTTACGTGTGGAATCCTGTTAAAATGTATAGTTACAGCCCTATATGGAAACTAATGCCCCTTAGACTCGGGCCGGATCTAGAGGAGGGCAGGGGTGGGCAGAGACCACCCAAATGTGCATCCTGCGCACCAATGAATGGTAGCAGTGGTCCTTGAGAGAGTTCCAGGTGGTCCCCAGCTGAATGGTGGGAAGTTTAACCAGATGTAACTCTTTAAGAGCGAAAAAATGAAACCAAATTGCGGGTACATTTGGTTTCATTTTTACGCTCTCAAGAGTTAAAATATTCATCATGTTAATCACCCCAAGTCTACACAACTGGAGGTTAATTAAAGGTAGGGGAAGTGATTTCACTTTTGTCAGATATCACCAAAAAAATTTTTTTTTCTGTTAAAATGCTCTATTTAAGGTGTGGAAACCATATATGGAGTTTCCCCCTCCCCCACGTTAGCAGAGGAGCTAATAAAAGTTCCCCAGGTGGTGGCGAATTCTCCTCCATTCAGGATCGAGCAGCAGGCACACATAGTGTAGCTACTGTTTGGCGCCCCTAGTGCTCCAGGCTGGAACTACAGGATGAATTTCAAATCACTTACCCTACCTTTAAGATTAATGGTTAACTTAAGATTTGGTTAATTTAAGATTAATGGTTAATTTAAGATTAATGGTCATTTTTGATCTGCATGTTTGACTGTTTTTAACCCCAAATCCAGCCTGGAATTGTTAACAAAAGCAAAATTAATCTTTAGTTCTGGCGTCTGTAGGGCTAAAACGTCCTCAAAAAGTGGTCCTCCGTGGCTCAAATGCTGAATAAATAGTGGGCCCTGGTGTCAACAAGGTTGAAAACCACTGCTTCATATAACAACCTTGGGGTTGCCCACCTTGCCTTTCCTCCAGCCCACCCTAGTAGGGCTGGCTAAATCCGGCCCGCGTCAAACTGTTAGTAGGATACACATGGGACCAATCACAAGCTAACATGCTAGCTATCTAGCTAGCATGTTAGCACAGCGGGAAACCCTACAGGACAAACACAATGATGTCTGAATGGAGAGATGACCTGTGTGTGTGTGTGTGTGTGTGTGTGTGTGTGTGTGTGTGTGTGTGTGTGTGTGTGTGTGTGTGTGTGTTGTGTGTGTGTGTGTGTGTGTGTGTGTGTGTGTGTGTGATTGGGGAATTAGCTACACTCCCAAACAAATGGTCAACAAAACATGTGCGCCGCACACACATGCATGCACACGCATGCATGCACACGCACACACGGGCAAAATCCAGCCCCGAGGGTAAGAAAGCAAAGACCAGACTGCAGTTGTCTCAACCCTGACCTGTTCACACACACACACACACACACACACACACACACACACACACACAACACACACACACACCACACACACACACACACACAACACACACACACACCACACACACACACACACAGTAGACTAGGCTGCAGCTGGCCATTCAACCCTCTTGAATGTCAGTCAGGGTCAAAGTTCATCCCTGCTTCAACCTCCCGCCTTCTGTGTGTGTGTGTGTGTATGTGTGTGTGTGTGTGTGTGTGTGTGTGTGTGTGTGTGTGTGTGTGTGTGTGTGTGTGTGTGTGTGTGTGTGTGTGTGTGTGTGTGTGTGTGTGTGCGTGCGTGCGTGTGAGATCAGAGAGAAAGTGTGAGAGAGACAATGATTTTCAACAATGCCTGATTATGTAAATTGTATTATATTTATCTCGGCATTTATATTTCTGCTTCATACAAAGAATAAATATAACCTAACCCATGTAGGGCCGACTGCAAAACATGGATTCATAAGCAAAGTGCCAGGGCTTGGATTTGTTTGCATATAATGTAGAAATGACATGAACCGGCTGTAAAGATAAGTTTTACAGTATTCAGGGGCGTTTTTGCCATTAGGCAGACTAGGCAGTTGCATAGGGAGCCATGAGGGGAGGGGCCGACCATGGGGGGGAGGGGCGACCATGAGGGGAGGGGGCAACCACCAGACATTCTTTTTTTGACTCCAGGGGACCACCATTTATTCCGCATTTGAGCCACGGACCACCATTTGATTACATTTTCCCCACAAAGACCTAAACTTAAAGGATTCTTTTGATTTTTGTCCACAATTCCAGGCTGGATTTTGCAAACAAAACAGTGTAAACTTCTCAATTAAGTGGTGCTAATTCAGATGGATATTTTTCCCCATTTGGTTTCATTTTTACATTTTCAAGAGTTACATCTGGTTAACCAACTTTCCATCATTTAGCCTGGGGACACCTGGTAGTGGAGCGGGTTAGCAAAACCATTCTGCACTTTTTGAGAAAAGCGTGAAAATTGGTACACGCATAGCCAAAGACATTTAAAAAATATTTGGATGTGGAGGTATCTTGAATTCCAAGATGGCGGCCCCAAAATCCAAGATGTCTGCCCATAAATGTGGTTTTTCCTTCATAACTTGAAATGCATTGATTTTACGCCCCATAAATGTATTGAACGTTAATACAAGGTTGGCCATTACGGACGATTTGGTACCAAGTACGTGTCTGTATCTCCTACGGTTCTTGAGATACAGCATATAGGTACTTTCACAGATTGAGGGAGCAAGACATTTATAACATTGATTCTTAAGTCAATCAAAATGGTCATACAGACATGAAAATTGGTACACACACTCTGCAAACCCATATTTCTAAAAGTACTGCATGCCCTGCAAGATTCCAAGATGGCAGCCCCCAAAATCCAAGATGTCTGTCCAAAAATGTGTTTTTTCCTTCATAACTCGAAATACGAAGATCTTAAGCCCATAGATGTATTGAACGTTAATATAAGTTGGGCATTACGGACATTTTGATACCAAGTACATGTCTCTATGTACTACGGTTCTTGAGTTACAACATATCCGTATTCATGAGGCACCAAAAGTGTAACATTTTGGCACATTTCACTATTTAACTCAAAGATCCCTTAATCACTTTCAGGAATCATTTTAGGAAATGGACCTACATGTATCTGCTATCATAAACCACTTCAAGTTTCTCAATTGATGAAACGGGTCAGGAGTTATTAAACCGATCGTAAAGGGCTGTTTCAGTGCTAAATTTGCTGCGTATAGTTAGCGAACATAAGCCACCCAGAAATGTCTGTCTGTGCATCTGCCTTCACAATAAGTGTATATCTGAAGCGGACGCACCAAGTGCAGCATGTGTCCTAGTATAATGGTATAATATGCTAATAGGCGTAATAGTGTAATATATGCATCGTGTAATAGGGCTAATAGTGTAATATATGCAATAGCGGTATACTGTAATAGGGTAATATATGTAATAGTGTCATAGTGTAACATGTGTTAATAGTGCATGAGGGTAATATGTGTAATAGTGTAATAGGGTAATATGTGTAATAGTGTCATAGTGTAACATGTGTAATAGGGTAATGGGTTAATATGTGTAATAGTATAATATATGTACAATAGTGTAATAGGGCAATTACACTATACAGCCATTTTGTATACCACACTCTTACCTTAATGCACATATATTACACTATTACACATATTAACCCATTACCCTATTACACATGTTACACTATGACACTATTACACATATTGCCCTATTACACATGTTGCACTATGACACTATTACATATATTCCTATTACGCTCTTACACATGTTACACTATGGTACTATTACATATATTACCCTATTACACTATTACACATGTTACACCATGAAACTATTACACATGTTACATTATGACACTATTACACATGTTACCCTATTACACATGTTACACTATGACACTTTTACAATATTACCCTATTACACATCTTACTTCTATGACACTATTACACATATTACCCTATGACACTATTACACATATTATCCTCTTACACTATTACACATATTACACTATGACACTATTACACATATTAGCCTATTACACTATTACACATATTATCCTATTACACTATTACACATGTTACACTGACACTATTACATATATTACCCTATTACACTATTACACATGTTACACTATGACACTATTACCCTATTACACTATTACACATGTTACACTATGACACTATTACACATATTGCCCTATTACACTATTACACATGTTACACTATGACACTATTACCCTATTACACTATTACACATGTTACACTATGACACTATTACACATTATTGCCCTATTACACTATTGCACATATTACCCTAATGCACTATTACACATGTTACACTATGACACTATTACATATATTACCCTATTACAGTATACCGCTATTGCATATATTACACTATTAGCCCTTTACACTATTGCATATATTACACTATTACGCCTATTAGCATATTTTACCATTATACTAGGACACATGCTGCACTTGGTGCGTCCGCTTCAGATATACACTTATTGTGAAAGGGCAGATGCACAGACATTCTGGGTGGGTGGCTTATGTTCGCTAACTATACGCAGCAAATTTAGCACTGAAACAGCCCTTTACGATCGGTTTAATAACTCCTGACCCGTTTCAATCAATGAGAAACTTGAAGTGGTTTATGATAGCAGATACATGTAGGTCCATTTCCTGAAAATGATTCCTGAAAGTGATTAAGGGATCTTTGAGTTAAATAGTGAAATGTGCCAAAATGTTACACTTTTGGTGCCTCATGAATATGGATATGTTGTAACT
Source organism: Benthosema pterotum (assembly GCA_039105355.1). Classification (NCBI taxonomy): domain Eukaryota; kingdom Metazoa; phylum Chordata; class Actinopteri; order Myctophiformes; family Myctophidae; genus Benthosema; species Benthosema pterotum. The sequence continues at coordinate 1,160,199 of CM076987.1, read as the reverse complement.
CAAGAACCGTAGTACATAGAGACATGTACTTGGTATCAAAATGTCCGTAATGCCCAACTTTATATTAACGTTCAATACATCTATGGGGCTTTGATCTTCGTATTTCGAGTGTTTAACTAAAAAACCACATTTTTGGACAGACATCTTGGATTTTGGGGGCTGCATCTTGGAATTTTGCAGGGCATGCAGTACTTTTAGAAATAGTGGGGTTTGCAGAGTGTGTGTACCAATTTTCATGTCTGTATGACCATTTGATTGACTTAAGAATTAATGTTACAAATGTCTTGCTTCCTCAATCTGTGAAAGTACCTATATGCTGTATCTCAAGAACCGTAGGAGATACAGACACGTACTTGGTACCAAATCGTCCGTAATGGCCAACTTTGTATTAACGTTCAATACATTTATGGGGCGTAAAAATCAATGCATTTCAAGTAATAGTTTGAGGAAAAACCACATTTCTGGGCAGACATCTTGGATTTTGGGGCCGCCATCTTGGAATTCAAGATACCTCCACATCCAAATATTTTTTAAATGTCTTTGGCTATGCGTGTACCAATTTTCACGCTTTTCTCAAAAAGTGCAGAATCTGCCCTAATAAGAGAGCTAAACCGCTCCACTATGGAACCTTCTCAAGGACCACTGGTGGTCCCCGGACCACCTGCTTTCATCCCTGACTAATAAGCCCCATATGGATTAATACATTATACTTGTCCTCTATAACTACAATTGAACATTTAAAACACATAATATGTTCTATAATAACATGTTCTATAATAATGAGATTTTCCCATCATGCCTAGGGCTCCAATTGGTTAGAAACGCCACTGCCAGCACCAGCGACTGACTGTCACAGCTAGCCTAAACTGGAACACTTTGTGGAAGAAAATACGCTACACATGTTTAATTTCTCTGATAACCTAAACTTCACCCTGAAAAAAGTAGTTGTTTCACCATTAAGAACCAAGATTTTATAAGTCACATCACATGCTGTATGTGTGTGTGTGTGTGTGTGTGTGTGGGGGGGGGGGGGGGGGGGTATGTTGGGACAAATTGGACAGCTGGTGTTTGGGAGCAGATAAATGACTTACCCTACCTCAACGCACGCACGCACGCACACGTGCACATGCGCACGCACGCGCACACGCACGCACGCGCGCACACGCACACGCACACGCACACGCACACGCACACACACACTTTCTCCGTCCCATCCCCCAACCAGCATGAGCGCACACCCTTTGAAGCATTCTCAGCTCCTGTCACACCACACACACCCACACACACACACACACCCACACCACACACCACACACACACACACACACACACACACACACACCACACACACACACACACACACATCCATGCACGTGTGTGCACACGCATGTACACACACACAACCAATAGTCAGATTTTTTACACATTGAAAGTCAATCTGCACACATGTGCGTGTGTGAACGATGGCAGCTTTAATTTCATTGTGAATGCCACATGACTACCACCCCCCCCCCCCCCCTCTCTCTCATCCCCCCTCATCTCTTCATTCAACCCCTCATCCCTATTTTACTATTTCGATTTTGATTAGAATACTTCAACATGCCAATCTACTATGTTTATTTTAGTTATATAGTGAAAGTATCATGTTTTAAGCGATGTTTATCTTATCAGTACGTGGCAATCAGTAAGGGTCCATTTGGTTTCATTTTTACATTTTCAAGAGTTACATCTGTGCCAAATGGTTCGGGGTCTAGGGGGGGGGGGGGGGGGGGGCTCAGGAATTTGTATCTTTTTGGAGACGTTGCCACGCCCACTTTTCCAACCATCGCCCGTTTTGCCGCTATCGCTTGAATCGGCGGCTCCCATAGACAAATAATGGATGTTGGCCAACATCGTTTGTCCATCGCCCGCTGTTAAAACGTACTGTTAAGACTCATTCAGAGTTTTAGAATTTCGGTGGGCACCGCGAGCACCGCGACCACCGCTATTTCCATAGTCCACTACCAGCACCACTCAGAGCACCGCGACCACCGCTATTCCATAGTCCACTACCAGCACCACTCAGAGCACCGTGACCACCGCTATTCCATAGTCCACTACAAGCACCGCTCAGAGCACCACGACCACCGCTAATTCATAGACCACTACCAGCACCGCTCAGAGCACCACGACCACCGCTATTCCATAGTCCTCCATACCAGCACCGCTCAGAGCACCGCGACCACCGCTATTCCATAGTCCACTACAGCACCGCTCAGAGCACCGCGACCACTGCTATTCATAGTCACTTACCAGCACCGCTCAGAGCACCGAGACCACCGCTATTCATAGTCACTACCAGCACCGCTCAGAGCACCGAGACCACCGCTATTCATTAGACTACTACCAGCACCGCGACCACCGCTATTCATAGACCACTACCAGCACCGCTCAGAGCACGCGACCACCACTATTTATAGTCCACTACCAGCACCGCTCAGAGCACCACGACCACCGCTATTTCATAGACCACTACCAGCACCGCTCAGAGCACCGCGACCACCACTATTCATAGTCCACTACCAGCACCGCTCAGAGCACCGAGACCACCGCTATTCCATAGTCCACTACCAGCACCGCTCAGAGCACCGCGACCACCGCTATTCATAGTCCACTACCAGCACCGCTCAGAGCACCGCGACCACCGCTATTCATAGACCACTACCAGCACCGCTCAGAGCACCACGACCACCGCTTCATAGACCACTACCAGCACCGCTCAGAGCACCGCGACCACCGCTATTCCATAGTCCACTACCTGCACCGCTCAGAGCACCGCGACCACCGCTATTCCATAGTCCACTACCATCACCGCTCAGAGCACCACGACCACGCTATTCATAGTCCACTACCGCACCGCTCAGAGCACCACGACCACCGCTATTCATAGACCACTACCAGCACCGCTCAGAGCATCGAGGACCACGCTATTCATAGTCCACTACCAGCACCGCTCAGAGCACCGCGACCACCGCTATTCATAGACCATACCAGCACCCGCTCAGAGCACCACGACCACCGCTATTCATAGACACTACCAGCACCGCTCTCAGAGCACCGAGACCACCGCTATTCATAGTCCACTACCAGCAACGCTCAGAGCACCGCGACCACCGCTATTCCATATCCACTATCATCACCGCTCAGAGCACCACGACCACCGCTATTCATAGTCCACTACCAGCACCGCTCAGAGCACCGCGACCACCGCTATTCCATAGTCCACTACCAGTACCGCTCAGAGCACCGCAACCACCACTATTCATAGTCCACTACCAGCACCGCTCAGAGCTCCACGACCACCGCTATTCTATAGTCCACTACCAGCACCGCTCAGAGCACCACGACCACCGCTATTCCATAGTCCACCAACCAGCACCGCCGCTCCTCCTCCCCCCCCCCCCCTCCCCCCATTCTTATTGCATCCATTGTTGTTTATTCCCTCTCTGTTTTTCTCTCTACTTCCTACCTGCCTCAATTATACTATTTCTGCTGCTTTTATGTTTTATTTCCTATTCTATTTATGTCATTGTCTCTAATCTATCATTGAATTCCCCCTTTCTTCCTTCTCCTCCTGCCTGTCCCGTCGCACTGTGGTGTGTTGTGTGTTTTATTTTTTATTTTTTACCAACGGTGCTCCAAATTTCTGGACCAATCAACAATGCCCGGCGGCTCCCGGCCAATCGGATTGATTTTGCTCTGTTTGGTGGGCGGGATTAACTGACAGGACGGAGACGTCAAAGAGTTAACAGACATGTGAACAGAACTGTTGTGTTGCATCAACTCATCAACTGTGAGTTATACCAGGGTATATTTCAACAGGTGGTCCCTGAGAGGATTCCAGGTGGTCCCCA
>CM076987.1:1133951-1141451 GCA_039105355.1 Benthosema pterotum | reverse complement strand
CTCATCTCTGCCATTCACTTGGTATAGAATGATGCTTTCATAATAAGTGACTCATTAAGTGAGTCAAAGTGATTATAGCGTCATTCACAAATAGCACTTCTGCTCTGTTAAGATAATCCATCCCACCTCACAGTTGTGCCACATCCAGATGCAGATGTGACATCATGGTTAGTGCACAGGTGTACCTTAGACTGTCCACAATAAAAGGGCACTCTGATATTTGCAGTTTTTTGTTGCTTTATTGTGGGTGTGTGGACTCAGAACCAGTCAGTATCTGGTGTGATCATCACCGTTTGCCTCATGCAGTACAACATCATCTTCTTCACATAGAGTTCATCAGATTGTGGAATGTTGGTCCATTCCTCTTCAATGGCTGTGTGAAGTTACTGGATATTAGTGTGAACTGGTACACGTTGTTAAAATGGTTATAATGCACATTATACACATTATTACCATTTCAACAGTGTGTACCAGTTCCACTAATATCCAGATGTCCAGCTCTAGATGGTCTAATGATGGGAGACTATATGGAAATAAAAATGTAATTATTTAACAATTTGACAATTTGTAAATTGTATCTCTCTCTCTCTCTCTCCTCTCTCTCTCTCTCTCTCTCTCTCTCTCTCTCTCTCTCTCTCTCTCTCTCTCTCTCTCTCTCTCTCTCTCTCTGTCTCTCTCTCTCTCTCTCTCTCTCTCTCTGTCTCTCTCTCTCTCTCTCTCTCTCTCTCTCTCTCTCTCTCTCTCTCTCTGTCTCTCTCTCTCTCTCTCTCTCTCTGTCTCTCTCTCTCTCTCTGTCTCTCTCTCTCTCTGTCTCTCTCTCTCTCTGTCTCTCTCTCTCTCTCTGTCTCTCTCTCTCTCTCTGTCTCTCTGTCTCTCTGTCTCTCTCTCTCTCTCTCTCTCTCTCTCTCTCTCTCTGTCTCTCTCTCTCTCTCTCTCTCTCTCTGTCCTCTCTCTCTCCTCTCTCTCTCTCTCTCTCTCTTCTCTCCTCTCTCTCTCTCTCTCTCTCTCTCTCTCACTCTCTCTCTCTCTCTCTCTCTCTCTCTCTCTCCCTCCAGTCTGCTCCCAGTTCTCTCGGGGCGTGTACGCTGTCATGGGCGTGTACGAGCGTCGCAGCGTCAACATGCTGATGTCGTTCTGCGGTTCTCTTCACGTGTGTTTCGTCACGCCGTCCTTCCCCGTCGACACGCCGAGCAACCAGTTCGTCTTACAGCTCCGCCCAGAACTACAGGAACCGCTGATGTCACTGCTGGAATACCATGGATGGACACGCTTCGTTTATATGTACAGCTCTGACTCAGGTAACACACGCTAACTACACGCTACACGCTACTCTACACGCTTCGTCTACATGTACAGCTCTGACTCAGGTAACACACGCTAACTACACGCTACACGCTACTCTACACGCTTCGTTTATATGTACAGCTCTGACTCAGGTAACACACGCTAACTACACGCTACACGCTACTGTACACGTCTACATGATGTCACTGCTGGAATACCATGGATGGACACGCTTCGTCTACATGTACAGCTCTGACTCAGGTAATACAACTACACGCTAACTACATGCTACACGCTACTCTACATGCTTCGTCTACATGTACAGTTCTGACTCAGGTACTACACGCTAACTACACGCTTACTACATGCTAACTACACACTAACTACACGCTAACTATGGACACGCTTCGTCTACATGTACAGCTCTGACTCAGGTATACACGCTATACTCTATGGGCTCAATTTTCGTAACATGCCTTCTCCCTGACACTGCCTGAAGTCCGCAACGAATTCCCTTATTGCTATTTTCATCATCTTTCCTCTTCCCTAGCTACTATTCCTTATGCCGACACTGTTATTTGCGACTGGAGGTGTGGTCGTAGGCCTGTTGGTCACGCAGTCCCTAATTTCATCAAATAGATTTGGGAAATAGATAACAGGATTTCAAAGCACCCTCTAACCTATAAGAGAAGGCAGAGCCATGTGCGTCTGTGTGCATTGGAGATGTTCACGTGAACAGCTGCTGCATCAGTTCAATTCATCTCCTTATTTATTGGTTGTCCTATAAACAGCTGTAGATTGTCCTATAAACAGCTGTAGATTGTCCTATAAACAGCTGTAGATTGCCTGCTGTCAGTCACTTCCTTGATGTCCTAGACGTCTATTTTGGACGAGAATTTCCCAACTTTTTTGCAATTTCTTTATAACGTTTTGTAGACTTGGGATAAATGCAGCCAGGCTGCAGGCTTACTGTAGGAGTATAGGCATAGCAGTAGGGATAAGGGAAATAGATATGTGATGAATTAAAGGCAATGGCAATGTGTGTGTGCTCTAGCTCAAGGGCACCCCTAGTTCAGGGCTCTCCTAGTTCACGGCCCCCCTAGTTCAGGGCCCCCCTACTTCAGGGTCCCCTGGGCCTGGGCCCAATGTGCCTAGTTGGATAATCCTTCCCTGTATATAATATGGTTCTAAAAGTTAGGGTTGTTTTGAGTGGTCCAGAGAACAGTGATGTCATTAAACGTTGCATGGTCACATGTTGTGACAGATTCTGTGAGTAGATGATGTTTAGTTGGCAGAGAAGAGAGGAAAAATATAAAAGGTTGATAACAAAGTATTAGATTTACTCCTGGTTTATGTCTCTGAAGGATTTTAGTGCCAGGTGGTTTGAGGAGGTTATTGTGGATTATTGTGATGAATGAGTCCAATATGGAGCTCACTGAGCACACAGGGAGGTTCAACCAGTGGTCCGGGGACCACCAGTGGTCCCTGGGAGGGTTCCAGGTGGTCCCCACGCGAAATGATTCGTTTGTTAACCAGATGTAACTCTTTGAGAGCGTCAAAATGCGGGTCCATTTGGTTTCATGTTTACACTCTCAACTCTCTGTATGTTTGACTATTTTGTTTGCCCTAGAAATCCAGCCGGGTATTGTGGAAAAAAGCAAAATAAATCTTTAGTTTTGGGGTCTGTGGGGCTAAAATGTCATCAAATGCTGGTCCTCCGTGGCTCAAATGCTGAATAAATAGTGGGCCCTGGTATGAAAAATCTTGAAAACCACTGGTCTAATCCATAAATGACTCCATTCATATATTTATAATATTAAAGTAGTTGGATCATATCTGATACATTATATTTATAATATTACAGCAGTCGGATCACATATGATACATTCATATATTTATAATATTAAAGTAGTTGGATCATATCTGATACATTATATTTATAATATTACAGCAGTCGGATCACATCTGATACATTATATTTATACTATTAAAACAGTATCTGATACATTCATATATTTATAATATTACAGCAGTCGGGTCGTATCTGATACTGCCATGGTTAACCAATTTCACATTTGATTCTACAAAATCTCTTCTGAAACAGTTTTCTGAAATATCTGTTTCTGTGTCAGAGATGATGATAATATTTCATCCAGAATGATCAGTTGTTTGGCTGCAGATTGAGTTGATCAGTTGGTTGGCTGCAGATTGAGTTGATCAGTTGGTTGGCTGCAGATTGATGAAGTCAGGATGTTTTTATAGTCTCTTTCTTTATGTTGTGTGAAAGCAGACAATCATCACTTCATTTAACATATTGGTTGTTCAGATTGTATTGGCTCTAGAGTTTTGAAGTTTTAGACATACAGTATAGTTCTAGATTATATAGAGTAATGTCTAGCAGAGAAACAGAGAGTTAGAAAACAGCCTTGAAAGACTCACTACTGTGGACTCTAACATTACACCTATAGCTACATGTTGAAGCATTTATTTCATATTTACATGTCTTCCGTGGACTCTAACATTACACCTATAGCTACATGTTGAAGCATTTATTTCATATTTACATGTCTTCCGTGGACTCTAACATTACACCTATAGCTACATGTTTAAACATTTATTTCATAACCCACACCCATACCATTTTCAGTTCCAGGACTTTTCTTAGTCAGGTAAAGCATCAATAATAACATCAGTTGTTGTTGAAGTTGCAACAGACACGCAGCATGCATAAAGCTAAAGGTCTGACTCAGAGAGTTTTCTGTTTTCAATGATGAAATGCTGTTGGTTTAGTGGTGACACAGCTGTAGTTAGTTTGTAGCACTGCCACATAATGTTCTATGAGGATTTATTTTATAATGTCATTTAAAAGAGTATGGCTCAAAATAGTCCTTGATGCTAATTCCATCCTTATGTGTAATGTCCTATTTTCAATGAGAGGTATCTGTTTTGTTTATATTCTGGAGAGGACAATCAACGTCAATGTTGTGAGTGTTGATTGATTGATTGACTGACGTTTGGCTGTGACGCGTCTGTGACAAAAGACACACGGAAGTGACCAGCGACACACTAGTGGAGACAGAGGAACAAACGAGCAGGGAGCCCACGTGAGACCTGATCGCGTTTGATCCGTATAAACTGTTATGCTATTCGGTGGAATATAGCTAAGGCCACCATCTCACCGTTGACAGGAGTAACCTGGCCGGGATCGTCATCTGCTCCGTGAGAACTTTGTTTGTCCGTCGAGCGAGGAGTACCGATTGTTTTCCATGTGGAGTATACAGCTGGAGTTCTCTTTCGCTGGATTGTTTTCGTTCGGGTGGGATCTTCTTTTCGTTTGGAATAACTTCTTTAGTTCGGTACGGGAGCGTCAGGGAGACGCGTGGAACTAACTCGGAACTATACAAACAATAACCACGTGCGCGCGTGCATGCGTGCCGGTCTGTGCGCGGTTACGTGCGATCGAAGCACGGAACGGGCGAGCGGTTCGGACATTACAGACAACGGACATGAATAACTCTGTGTTGTAACTTGTCACTGTGGTTTGATAGATAAACATAATTGCAAGCATCCCGTTTCTGTGTTGGTGTCAATAGTTTATACAGAAAGCAATTCAGTGCATGCCGCTACAGGGTGGAAACATATCAATTTTATCCCTAAAGGAGGATCATATAGACCCCGAAATTATTGGTAACTGTGGTAGAAATGCCCGATCGTTACATATGGTGGCCCATACGGGGAATGATTCATATTGATTTTGTTTCGGTAGCGTCTCTGTTTGTTACACTGTAAAAAAACGACACCACTATTTACAGAAAAAAAAATACTTTGGCTAAGTTACACTGTAAAAAAATGACACCACTATTTACAGAAAAAAATATGTTGGCTAAGTTATACATGGAAGTTGATAATCTAAATGTTGATGTACATGTTGAACACAATGATGATGATGTTGATGAAGGTGCAACGGTTAATGTGGTCCAGTCAGTCAAGGAGGGTAATGGAGAGGAAATGGAGTATGTTACTCAGGCTGTATATGAGGAACTAAGAGATGAGGTGAAGTCTCTCAAACAACAGGTGGCTGATCTTGAAACAAATTTCCGAGATGCTATGACTAGTTCCCTGAACAGAGAGATGCTTCTAAGGCAGTATATTCACTCTATCTTGGCAGAGGAGTTACGGGCAGACATACAAAAGTTAGAGAAAGAAACAGTGAGCTGTATGTTGCGTAGAGATGAGGAGTGGAGGAATGAGCTTAATAAATTAAGTTCAGCAAGCGTTCCCATGTCTACCAGTACTAGCTCAGTCTCTACTGATGTCAGTCCAATAGCGCCCCCAACCTTGTGTAGTCTGCCTGGTGCGCGCTCACTCTCCCACTTCATCCTCCTCCAAACCATCGATGCGTCTGGAACTCAGCTACGATGATCCACCCGGGAGGATGACTGGCTGTGAGATGTCAACTGCAACCACGCAGCCGGTACCGTCCTGTGTCAAAGACTGTCCTGAGGAGCTACCACACATCATGTGTGGGGTGCCCGCTTACATCTCCTCAGGAAGCCACTCTGATCTACCGACCACCTTGGCAGAGTTGGTCCAGGCTCAGGAGGAAGACCAGACCGTGAGGGACCTCCAGAAGGACTGGTTGCAGTCGTCGCCATCTAGAGACCACATAACCTTCTTCAAGCACCAGGGGTGTTGTACCGAAGGGTTCCTGTGCGAAACCATGGAGGGAAATGGCAGGTCGTCGTACCCCAGTTGCTGTTTCCCGAGTTCCTTCGGTACTTCCACGTAAAACCCTCTGGTGGACATCTGGGCAGGCTGAAGACCTTGCTGAGGGTTCTGAAGGTTGCCTGGTGGCCGGACGTTCGTAAAGACGTGTGGGTGTATACCAGGGCCTGTGAGGACTGTCAGCAGTGCAAGGCAGACAACACCAAGCTGCCAGAGTCCCTGCAGAACTCTAGAGTTACAACTCCTGGAGTGATGCAAGAGATCACTGCTTTCATCAACCAACATCGCGACGCCTGGGACCAGTGGAGACGTTTGGCCCACAACACCACCCAGCAGGGGACTACAGGCAAGGTCCCTGCTGAGATTGCCTGGAGCTGGAAACGCCACTGGGGAGGCTGAGAAAGAAACCATCGTCACCCATGCTCCTAGCTGCCTGCAACCCGTGGAGAGACAGTGGAAGATGGCGGAGGAGGTCTGGGGGAGAGTGGGTGTGCACCAGGCTAGACAAGCTAGGTCGAGACGTTCCCGCAGGAAAGAAACGTACTTTCCTTCGGGTGACCTGGTCAGGGTCAGGTCACCTCATCTCTCTAAGGCCAGAGAAAAGTTCTCCGCAGAGCTAGTGCCCTTTAGTGGGGAGGGCCAGCAAGGAAGGTGAAATGAATGGACCAAGTATATTACAGGACTGGATGGAACCCACCTGCTACGCAGGAAATTGTAAATGTGGTTAATCTAAAAAGTACTAAGGGGTCTCAACCCGGTAAGCCTTCGGCTGGGGGAGGGGACTATGTAGCACTGCCACATAATGTTCTATGAGGATTTATTTTATAATGTCATTTAAAAGAGTATGGCTCAAAATAGTCCTTGATGCTAATTCCATCCTTATGTGTAATGTCCTATTTTCAATGAGAGGTATCTGTTTTGTTTATATTCTGGAGAGGACAATCAACGTCAATGTTGTGAGTGTTGATTGATTGATTGACTGACGTTTGGCTGTGACGCGTCTGTGACAAAAGACACACGAAGTGACCAGCGACACACTAGTGGAGACAGAGGAACAAACGAGCAGGGAGCCCACGTGAGACCTGATCGCGTTTGATCCGTATAAACTGTTATGCTATTCGGTGGAATATAGCTAAGGCCACCATCTCACCGTTGACAGGAGTAACCTGGCCGGGATCGTCATCTGCTCCGGTGAGAACTTTGTTTGTCCGTCGAGCGAGGAGTACCGATTGTTTTCCATGTGGAGTATACAGCTGGAGTTCTCTTTCGCTGGGATTGTTTTCGTTCGGGTGGGATCTTCTTTTCGTTTGGAATAACTTCTTTAGTTCGGTACGGGAGCGTCAGGGAGACGCGTGGAACTAACTCGGAACTATACAAACAATAACCACGTGCGCGCGTGCATGCGTGCCGGTCTGTGCGCGGTTACGTGCGATCGAAGCACGGAACGGGCGAGCGGTTCGGACATTACAGACAACGGACATGAATAACTCT
>CM076987.1:1121451-1128951 GCA_039105355.1 Benthosema pterotum | reverse complement strand
AATGACCTGTAACCTGTAATGACCTTGGTAAATGACCTTTAACCTATAATGACCTTGGTAAATGACCTTCAGTAACCATCCTGTCTGGTCAAACCTTTTAAGTCAAGTTTCTACCACCTTCAGTCTATACCAGGGGTTTTCAACAGGTGGTCCGGGGACCACCAGTGGTCCTTGAGATGGTTCCAGTGGTCCCCCAGGCTAAATGATGGAAAATTGGGTAACCAGATGTAACTCTTGAGGTGTAAAAATGAAACCAAATGGACCCGCAAGGGTCCATTTGGCCCCACGCTCCTCATACTGCCCCTGACTAACTGCCCCACGCTTCTCACACTGCCCCTAACTGACTAACTGCCCCACCAAACATGATGTCATGCTTCTCATACTGCCCCTAACTGACTAACTGCCCCACCAAACATGATGTCATGCTTCTCATACTGCCCCTAACTGACTAACTGCCCCACCATGATGTCATGCTTCTCATACTGCCCCTAACTGACTAACTGCCCCACCAAACATGATGTCATGCTTCTCATACTGCCCCTCACTGACTAACTGCCCCACCAAAACTACTGCCCCTAACTGACTAACTGCCCCACTGTCATGCTTCTCATACTGCCCCAGACTGACTAACTGCCCCACCAAACTACTGCCCCTAACTGCCTAACTGCCCCACCAAACATGATGCCAAATGTCAAAGCTGTTTCAAATTAAAGTGTATAAAATGAGTTGAAACACTACTACTGCTATGGGTAACTAAACCAACAGCATTTCATCATTGAAAACAGAAAACTCTGTGTCAGACTTCTAGCTGATGTTACAGGAACAACTGATGTTATTATTGATGCTTTACTTGACTAATAAAAGTCCTGGAACTGAAAATGGTATGGGTGAGGCTTCATCGTGAAGCGACACGGGGGATGAAGCCGCACTCATACCATTTTCTCCTGCCCCCCCAATTGGGAGATGTTACATCCAGGCCTCGCCCCGAAAGGCATTTTTTCTATAGTTTAATTATTTTGTCAGGTTATTTAGTACATTTTAACCAGTCAAACATTAAACTAAACATCCGTAGACCCAGAGATGGTGAGGGTTGTTGTGACTGATGGTTTAGGAGAAGGAACTTAACTTTAATCAATAAATAAAAATAAAAGTATAGTGGTGGTGTTTATGTGGGCTGTGCGTGCGTGCGTGCGTGCGTGTGCCCGTGCGTGCATGCGTGCGTGCGTGTGTGCGCGTGTGTGCGTGTGGTGCATGCGTGCGTGCGTGCGTGTGTGTGCATGGTTAGTGTCTTCTCCCTCATGCTGTGACTGACAGGTGTGTGAGTGAGTTGTGGTTTTCAGGCCCTGATGTAAGCATGGGCAAGGCTGGGGGGGGGGGGGGGGGGCTGATTGCCCTGACTGCCCCGACTGCCCCCCTAAATGCCCCCACTGCTGTGCCAAACATGACGGCCTGCAAAACAACCCAAATTTACAGCAAAAGATATTTCAAATTAAAATGCTTATATTTTAAATGATTTGAGAAATACAGAACTTCATCAACCAACACCTCCCCGTGCTACAGTGACCGTCTTGTTCCTCGTTTCGCATTACGCACGGGACGCATGCTTCTGTCCGCGTCATTCTCATTAATATACTGAATGGATCAGAAATGAAAAGCGGCGCGATATGGTGGTGTTGGAGGAGGAGGAGGAGGAGGAGGCTACATGTAAATGGATCGTATTCTGATAATGTTGCGTTCTAACGTGTGGGCTGCTGTGTATTGATAATGTTATGTGTTTTTATGGCTGGCCTGGAGTGGACGATGTGCAGCTGTGTGCCAATATTGTTTTCATATTAAGCTTGCCACATGCGTCATGCGTAGCCTCACGTCGCGATGTGTTTTTGTATAAGCACTGCGCCGGCATCATAGCGGCACCATTTGATCCCCCCCCCCTCGGGGAACCACCACGACGTACCCTCCCACGGCGGACCCCCCCACACACACACACACACACACACGCCATAAAACGATAAATCGATACAACTTCGACTTGACTGTCTGACAAGTCGACTTGAAAAAACTCAAGTCGTTATTGCCCTACTACTAACTAACTACAGCTGTGTCACCACTAAACCAACAGCATTTCATCATTGAAAACAGAAAACTTTCTGAGTCAGACCTTTAGCTTTATGCATGCTGCGTGTCTGTTGCAACTTCAACAACAACTGATGTTATTATTGATGCTCTACTTCAGGGGTTTTCAACAGGTGGTCCGGGGACCAACAGTGGTCCCTTAGAGGGTTCCAGGTGGTCCCCAGCTAAGTTGGTTAACCAGATGTAACTCTTGAGAACGTAAAAATGAAACCAAATGGACCCGCCAGGGTCCATTTGGTTTCATGTTTACACTCTCAAGAGTTCAAATTCATCATCTTAATTAGCCCAGGTCTACACAACTATACGATTAATGGTCATTTTTATCTGTATGTTAATTTGCCTGTTTTGTTTCCCCAAATCCAGCCTGGAATTGTGGACAAAAGCAAAAGAATTCTTTAGTTTTAGGTCTTTGGGCCTCAAATGGTGGTCCTCCGTGGCTCAAATGCTGAATAGACGGTGGTCCCTGGTGTCAAAAAGGTTGAAAACCCCTGCTCTACTTGACTGATAGAGGAGGGTAGGAGGATCGCTCAGTTACTGCTGCACAAACCTCCAATAGAACCGAATATACCTGTATATACAAACAAACCTGGAATAGAACCGAATATACCTGTATATACAAACAAACCTGGAATAGAACCGAATATACCTGTATATACAAACAAACCTGGAATAGAACCGAATATACCTGTATATACAACTGTTGATGGAAAAACTATGGTGGAAGATGAATTCCTAAACTTCCTGGTAGTCAAAATGAAGACTGTAAACCAGGACCGCAGCACATCATGAATCTTACGGCTGTGTTTGTACTTCACCCAGCAGATATGGGAGTTTTTCCTTGTTTGTCATGTTCTCCAAGCCCCCAACCTACCCCCCCCCCAACTGTGAAAGGTTAGATTGGGGCCTGTTGTTGTCCTAGTTTTATTCTTCTGTTTCCCAGTGATGTGTTCTCCTGTGGGGTGAGGGGGGGGTATGGGGGGGGGGGGTGAGGGGGTGAGGGGGGTGAGGGGGGGGTGATGGGGTTGGGGGGGGGGTGAGGGGGGTGAGGGGGGGGTAGTTGTGCTGTTTCTCTGCCCCCAGGCTCAGCCTCAGGACACATTATAATGACTGCTCTATAAAAACCTTTATGGAATATTCTGTTAAATAGAACTAAATAAACTAGACACATTATAATGACTGCCCTATAAAAACCTTTATGGAATATTCTGTTAAATAGAACTAAATAAACTAGACACATTATAATGACTGCCCTATAAAAACCTTTATGGAATATTCTGTTAAATAGAACTAAATAAACTAGACACATTATAATGACTGCTCTATAAAAACCTTTATGTGAATATTCTGTTAAATAGAACTAAATAAACTAGACAGAATGATATGATTGGATTCAGTGGCGTTTCTAAACAATTTGGAGCCCTAGGCAAGACTTTCCCTGGAGCTCCAGGTAATACAATGTCCAGGTTGTTAGTATTCCTCCATTCCATTGGGATCCATTCAATGTCCAGGTTGTTAGTATTCCTCCATTCCATTGGGATCCATTCAATGTCCAGGTTGTTAGTATTCCTCCATTCCATTGGGATCCATTCAATGTCCAGGTTGTTAGTATTCCTCCATTCCATTGGGATCCATTCAATGTCCAGGTTGTTAGTATTCCTCCATTCCATTGGGATCCATTCAATGTCCAGGTTGTTAGTATTCCTCCATTCCATTGGGATCCATTCAAAACGCTCCCTTCTCTAAATAATCCATTATTTTGTAAAAAGCAACAACCTCCCGTTTAGATCATTATAGCAGAGGTTTTCAACAGGTGGTCCCTGAGAGGATTCCAGGTGGTCCCCAGGCTAAATGATGGACAGTTGGTAACCCCCTGGACCCTTATAGGTCTGTCTCAAGGTCTCAAGAGTTAAATTATATTTAAACTTCTGAATTACTTAATTTTTAAGAATCGACACAATTAGAAAATGTAGAACATTTTACCAGTTTATTTCTCATATATTGTAGACAAACTGAGAGACTCAATTCAACATCAAACTGTGGTCCTCTGTGGCTAAAATACAGAATAAATAGTGGTCCCTGGTGTGAAAATCTTGCAGGGTTAATAATCACTCTCAGTGCCAGCACTTTTTCATATATATTTTTTTAAGGCTGTCAGCATTAACTATAGTTAATCGCGAGTTAACTCAGCCGTGAGTTAACTCGATTATTTTTTTTTGTGCGAGATTAACTCACAGTAAAACCAAAGGCCAAGTGGGTCTATTTGGTTCAATTTCTCCAAGTGCAGGTGAATAAATATCTGCATCAGTTAAGTTACTTTAAAATAAGTCCTACACAATTAGAGAATGTAGAAAACTTTCTACAAAATGTGCATGTTTGCTCCCAATGATACCAACATCAAATTGTTGACAAATTATTTAATTTAGGTCTGGAAGTCTAAATAAATGTCATTAAATGATGGTTTGTGGCTCAAATGAAGAATAAATAATTGACCTTGATAGAATATTCTTGAAAAACACTAATTTAAGGTATATTTAGAACTCATAAAAATATGTGATTAAATTGCGATTAATCAAAGATTAACTATGGGCAATCATGTGATTAATCGTGATTAATTTTTTTAATCGATTGACAGCTCTAATTTTTTTAAGGTAGCTAGTGGCAGTGATTTTCATCTGAAAGTCATATTTCATATTTCGGTCCATGTTTCCCGTCGGACAAGTTAGTTGGTGACACACTTCCGGTTCCAGTTGGTCCGTCTCTTATTTGTGTCCCTCCTGCTAGCAGGA
Source organism: Benthosema pterotum (assembly GCA_039105355.1). Classification (NCBI taxonomy): domain Eukaryota; kingdom Metazoa; phylum Chordata; class Actinopteri; order Myctophiformes; family Myctophidae; genus Benthosema; species Benthosema pterotum. The sequence goes on along the minus strand of CM076987.1, from coordinate 1,124,032 downwards.
GGCGATCGCAGCTGCTCACTGCCACTGGCATTGAGATCGTATCAAACCAGAGACGTAGAGCAACATCTAGTGGTGTAGATCAGGGGTTTTCAACAGGTGGTCCAGGGACCACCAGTGGCCCTTGAGAGGGTTCCAGGTGGTCCCCAGCTAAGTTGTTTAACCAGATGTAACTCTTGAGAACGTAAAAATGAAACCAAATGGACCCGCCAGGGTCCATTTGGTTTCATTTTTACGCTCTCAACAGTTAAAATATTCATCATGTTAATCAGTCCTAATCTACACAACTAGAAGAAAAAGAAATGTCCTTAAATGGTGGTCCTCCGTGGCTCAAATGCTGAATAAATGGTGGGCCCTGGGATGAAAAAGGTTGGAAACCTCTGGCGTAGATTAACTTCAATGGCAGCGGTCATAATTATTATTTGGTAACGATAAGAGAGACGTAGCTCTACTATAAAGGTATATGACTGTTATCACACATGAACGGATCCTTTTAATTAAAAAAAACCTCCCTGTATTGTTCTAAAGCAGGGGTTTTCAACCTTTTTGACTCCAGGGACCACCTTTTATTCAGCATTTGAGCCACAGACCACCATTTCATTACAGTTTTACCCCAAAGACCTAAAGCTAAGGAATTATTTTGGTTTCGTCCACAATTCCAGGTTGGATTTTGCAAACAAAACAGTGTAGACTTCTTAATTAAATAGTGCTAATTCAGATGATGAATATTTTAACTCTTGAGAGTGTGAAAATGAAACCAAATGGACCCGCAAGGGTCCATTTGGTTTCATTTTTACGTTCTCAAGAGTTACACCTGGTGAACCAACTTTCCATCATTTAGCCTGGGGACCACCTGGAACCCTCTCAAGGACCACTGGTGGTCCCCGGACCACCTGTTGAAAATCCCTGATCTACTGTAAAGGTACGCGGGGTGTAAAGGTATATGACTGATCCTTTTAATTATAAAAAACCCTCCCTGTATTGTTCTAAAGTGAAATCCAGCTTTAATATCAGGTGTTATTTATTCATGTTGACGTTCTCTTCTGTTCTGACGTTCCGTTTCGGTTCTTTGATGTTCTCTGTGTTTGATTCTCTGACAGTTCTGTGCCTCAAAACCCCTGAGGTACAAGCAGTGTTGCCAGTAACGCGTTAAACATGTTACTGTAGTCAGACTCTACTTTTTTCAGTAACGAGCAGTGTTGGTCAATATTACTTAGGAAAGTAACTTCTTTACTTTACTCGTTACCCCTTAGACAAAGTAATATCATTACTTTACTTATTACTGGAATCGAAGCGTAATATATTACATATTACGTTATTACTTTCCCAAGTTCTCAATAGCACTCGAGATGTACAACATAATCTGTTTAGCGAGCTCTTTTTAGAACTGAATCCAATTTATTGGAATAATAATAGTCTCCAATCCCACAAACTGCACCTGAAAACAAAGCCAACAAAATCTGCCTCTTTGACTTTTTAAACTTTTTCCACAATTGTTTTCAAAGACAGTTGAGGTCTTGTATTTAAAAATATAATACAAAAATAACAAGCAGCAAGCGATTTGTAGTGTACATAACTGTGCGCAGGATGCAGCGTGTGGATTGGATCTACAATCTACTACTGCACTTCTCTGTTGTTACAGTACCTGTTGATAGCTTGTAAATCTGTTCTATTTTTGCATGCAACAACAATTTTAATTTTAAAAAAGTAACTTGGCGTTACTTGCAAAGTAATGCTTACTTTATTACCCATTTTTGCAGAGTAATCTCGTTACTTTACTTTTTGGAGCAAAAGTAATAATATTACAGTAATATGTAATCTAAAATTAGTTACTGCCCAACACTGGTAACGAGTAGTCTAACACAACTACTATTTCAAAAACCAGTAGTCCAGACTACAGTTACTTATTTAATATTAGATGCGTTACTTTTTTTTCCCATTTCACTCCGAAGAATCCACGAGTTCGAGGCGGCGTTCGATTGGAACATGCGGGCCCTTTTTTAGGTTGACATTCCCGCTCCGCGTGTTGATATGTGTAGCAAACATTCTACTCCTCAGATCTCTGTTTCGTGAAGCCGCGGCACGAGAGAGGGGAGAGTTAGCTGCAACGTTAGTGTGCTACTATGGAGGAAGCAGTTGGAAGTACAACCACTATTTTGAATTTTAATTTCAGTTAATGATGGTCAGGGTCCGATGCACACTCTGCCCTGGCGGGAAAGTACTGTCAACTTTCAAAAATACCACATCTGACCTAAAGAATCTTGGTGCTAGTCCTATATGCCACAAGTAACTAAAAGTAATCTAACTTAGTTACTTTCCAAATCAAGTAGTCAGTAACGTAACTAAGTTACTTTTCCAAGCAGTAGTCAGTAGTCGGATTACTGTTTCAAAGTAACTGTGGCAACACTGGGTACAAGTACAACATGTACTGGAGTATTTATACTTATACTACAAGTACAACATGTACTGGAGTACTGTATTTGTATTTCTACTACTGCACTACCTCTCAGATAATGTACTCTTTACTCCACCACTTAAAGGGGAATTCCACCCATTTCCAACACATTTATTCCCCTGAGAGTGT
>CM076987.1:1115726-1120951 GCA_039105355.1 Benthosema pterotum | reverse complement strand
TGATGTGGCCGCTATGTTAGAACGAGCATGTGTATTGATAATGTTATGTGTTTTTATGGCTGGCCTGGACTGGACGTTGTGCTGCGCTGTGTGCCAATATTGTTTTCATATTAAGCTTGCCACATGCGTCATTGCGTAGCCTCACGTCGCGATGTGTTTTGTATAAGCAATGCGCCAGCATTATAGCGGCACCATTTGATCCCCCCCCCCCCCCCCCCCCCCCCCCCGGGAACCACCACGACGTACCCTCCCACGGCGGACCCCGCCCCCCACACACACACACACGCCATATAAACGATAAATTGATACAACTTCGACTTGACTGTCTGACAAGTCGACTTGAAAAATGATCAAGTCGTTATTGCCCTACTACTAACTAACTACAGCTGTGTCACCACTAAACCAACAGCATTTCATCATTGAAAACAGAAAACTCTCTGAGTCAGACATTTAGCTTTTTGCATGCTGCGTGTCTGTTGCAACTTCAACAACAACTGATGTTATTATTGATGCTCTACTTCAGGGGTTTTCAACAGGTCGTCCGGGGACCACCAGTGGTCCCTGAGAGGGTTCCAGGTGGTCCCCAGCTAAGTTGGTTAACCAGATGTAACTCTTGAGAACGTAAAAATGAAACCCTTACAACAACCTGGAATAGAACCGAATATACCTGTATATATTCAAACAAACTGGAATAGAACCGAATATACCTGTATATACAAGTGTTGATGGAAAAACTATGGTGGAAGATGAATTCCTAAACTTCCTCGTAGTCAAAATGAAGAAAAAAAGACAGAAGAAGGCTAGGAAAGTGAAACAACTTGAAGTAGCAGGATAGAGTCCCCCCCCCCCCCCTTTTACACCTGTTTACCCCTGTGTTCCCCCTTCCCCCACCACCCCCCCCCCCCCCCCCTTGTTCCCCCCCCCCCCCCCCCCCCCCCCCCCCCCCCCCCCCCCCCCCCCCCCCCCAACTGTGAAAGGTTAGATCGGGGCCTGTTGTTGTCCTAGTTTTATTCTTCTGTTTTCCAGTGATGTGTTCTCCTGTGTGTGGTGGGGGGGGGGTGTGTGTGGGGTGAGGGGGGGGGGGGGGGGGTGAGGGGGGTAGTTGTGCTGTTTCTCTCTGCCCGGGGCTCAGCCTCAGGAACATTATAATGACTGCCCTATAAAAACCTTTATGGAATATTCTGTTAAATAGAACTAAATAAACTAGACACATTATAATGACTGCCCTATAAAAACCTTTATGGAATATTCTGTTAAATAGAACTAAATAAACTAGACACATTATAATGACTGCTCTATAAAAACCTTTATGGAATATTCTGTTAAATAGAACTAAATAAACTAGACACATTATAATGACTGCTCTATAAAAACCTTTATGGAATATTCTGTTAAATAGAACTAAATAAACTAGACACATTATAATGACTGCTCTATAAAAACCTTTATGGAATATTCTGTTAAATAGAACTAAATAAACTAGACACATTATAATGACTGCCCTATAAATACCTTTATGTGAATATTCTGTTAAATAGAACTAAATAAACTAGACACATTATAATGACTGCCCTATAAATACCTTTATGTGAATATTCTGTTAAATAGAACTAAATAAACTAGACACATTATAATGACTGCCCTATAAATACCTTTATGTGAATATTCTGTTAAATAGAACTAAATAAACTAGACACATTATAATGACTGCCCTATAAATACCTTTATGTGAATATTCTGTTAAATAGAACTAAATAAACTAGACAGAATGATATGATTGGATTCAGTGGCGTTTCTAAACAATTTGGAGCCCTAGGCAAGACTTTCCCTGGAGCTCCAGGTAATACAATGTCCAGGTAGTTAGTATTCCTCCATTCCATTGGGATCCATTCAAAATGCTCCCTTCTCTAAATAATCCATTATTTTGTGAAAAGCAACAAACCTCCCGTTTAGATCATTATAGCAGAGGTTTTCAACAAGTGGTCCCTGAGAGGATTCCAGGTGGTCCCCAGGCTAAATCATGGACAGTTGGTAACCCCACTGGACCCTTATAGGTCTGTCTCAAGGTCTCAAGAGTTAAATTATGTTTAAACTTCTGAATTACTTAATTTTTAAGAATCGATATCGATAATTTTTAAGATCTCTCATATATTGTAGACAAACTTGAAAATGCTTAGTTTTGGGTCTGAGAGACTGGACTCAACATCACACTGTGGTCCTCTGTGGCTAAAATACAGAATAAATAGTGGGCCCTGGTGTGAAAATCTTGCAGGGTTAACACTCTCAGTGCCAGCACTTTTTCATAGATTTTTTTAGGTAGCTAGTGACAGCGATTTTCATCTAAAAGTCATATTTCATATTTCGGTCCATGTTTCCCGTCGGACAAGTTAGTTGGTGACACACACTTCCTGTTCCGGGTTGGTCCGTGTCTTATTTGTGTCCCTCCTGCTAGCAGGAGGCGATCGCTGCTCACTGCCACTGGCATTGAGATCGTATCAAACCAGAGACGTAGAGCAACATCTAGTGGTGTAGATCAGGGGTTTTCAACAGGTGGTCCAGGGACCACCAGTGGCCCTTGAGAGGGTTCCAGGTGGTCCTCAGCTAAGTTGTTTAACCAGATGTAACTCTTGAGAGTGTAAAAAATTAACCAAATGGACCCTTGCGGGTCCATTTGGTTTCATTTTTACACTCTCAAGAGTTACATCTGGTTAATCAGCTTTCCATCATTTAGCCTGGGGACCACCTGGAACTCTCTCAAGGACCACTGGTGGTCCCCGGACCACCTGTTGAAAACCCTTGATCTACTGTAAAGGTATATGACTGTTATTACACATGAAGAGATTCTTTTAATTAAAAAAGAACCCTCCCTGTATTATTCTAAAATTGTTCTAAAACTGTATTGTTCTAAAGTGAAATCCAGCTTTAATATCAGGTGTTATTTATTCATGTTGACGTTCTCTTCTGTTCTGACGTTCCGTTCGGTTCTTTGATGTTCTCTGTGTTTGTTCTCTGACAGTTCTGTGCCTCAAAACCCCTGAGGTACAAGCAGTGTTGCCAGTAACGCGTTAAACACGTTACTGTAGTCGGACTACTTTTTTCAGTAACGAGCAGGGGGTGAAAGTGAGTAATAAAATGTTACGTTGAATAACCTCCAATGCAACCTCCAAGGCTATACATCATAAACTCACTATAAAAACACTATATTAATATTCAATCATGCTGTAATGAAGTAGGTAGCCTAATGAAGCAGGTGTAAGGCAGGCCTGTTGTGTTTTATACTCTGCCAAAAAAGCATTTTCCTGAGCATTTTAGGGACACTGTGGAGTTTGGACCTCCGCAGCGCGGCGTGGCCTGAACGCATCACAGGATGACATTTATAGACCCAAGCAAGAAATGTGATCCACTTTCACCACTTGTAACGAGTAGACTAACGCAACTACTATTTCAAAACCAGTAGTCAGACTACAGTTACTTATTTAATATTAGATGCGTTACTTTTTCGCATTTCACTCTGTAGAATCCACGAGTTCAAGGCGGCGTTCGATTGGAACATGCGTTTTTTTGTTTAGGTGACATTCCCGCTCCATGTGTTGATATGTGTAGCAAACATTCCACTCCTCAGATCTCTGTTTCGCGGGCCGCGGCACAAGAGAGGGGGAGAGTTAGCTGCAACGTTAGTGTGCTACTATGGAGGAAGCAGTTGGAAGTACAACCACTATTTTGATTTTATTTCAGTTAATGATGGTAACATCAGGGTCCGATGCACACTCTGCCCTGGCGGGAAAGTACTGTCAACTTTCAAAAATACCACATCTGACCTAAAGAATCTTGGTGCTAGTCCTATATGCCGCAAGTAACTAAAAGTAATCTAACAGGGTGTTTTTGCTGACAGTGACTTCTCTACACCCAATAGTGACGCTGGGATAAAAAAAAAATATTATGCCATTTGTGTTTTTTTGGGGGGGTTTGAGATTAATCAATCATTTATAATTAATGCATACTGATTAGAGATCTGCGGATTAGGATGGATCATCCTCACGGATAGCAATGGATTAGGATCAACTGGTTTATATAATTAATTAATGTTGGATGATCCACGGATGAAACAATGCTGTGAATAATATGCTGTACTGTATATAGGCTTATTATAGATTTTAGATCAGAAATTATTGGCATCTATCTATGGGATTATTGCTTTTAGGACCCACAACAACAACACTTTAGATACAGTCCACCTTCCATTGAAAACGTATTCGCATCTGGAGTTGTTTCCATTCAACATTCTTTTTGCAAGAGCTGGGCTTATGGAAACGCACCTAGTGTTTCATAGGCTACTTCAGGGGTGGATCTAGGCATGGGCATGGGGGGGGGGGGGGGGGGGGGGCAATATCCCCCTAAATGCCCAGTCTGCCCCACCAAACACGATGCTATGCAAAACAACCCAAGATATTTCAAATTAAAGTGCTTCTATTTAAAATGGTTTGAACCACTACTACTGCTACTAACTAACTACAGCTGTGTCACCACTAAACCAACAGCATTTCATCATTGAAAACAGAAAACTCTCTGAGTCAGACCTTTAGCTTTATGCATGCTGCGTGTCTGTTGCAACTTCAACAACAACTGATGTTATTATTGATGCTTTACTTGACTAATAAAAGTCGTGTAACTGAAAATGGTATGGGGCCGCACCCATACCTTTTTCACCTGCCCCCCCCCCCCCCCCCCAATTGGGAAATGTTACATCCGCCCCTGGCCACCTATGTATAAGGCAGATGGTGGATGGATGCAGATGTGTGAATTTGATTGATTAATTAATGCAGACAGATATGGGCGGATCATCAATATGCATGGATGGATGTCAGATGAAAAAAGAAATCTTATCCACTGATCTGTAATAGATCTGGCAACCTGGAATAAAAAGAGGGGGGGTGGGGGGGGGGGGGGGGGGGGTTGTACCTAAGGACTATGAATTTGACAGTAAAATGTTGAAAATGGGTGGAATTCCCCATGGACTAGTTACTTTGTAGATTTAGAGCAGAGGTTTTTCAACCAGTGGTCCAGGGACCACCAGTGGGTTCCAGGTGGTCCCCAGGCTAAGTTGGTTAACCAGATGTAACTCTTGAGAATGTAAAAATGAAACCAAATGGACCCTTGCGGGTCCATTTGGTTTCATTTTTACACTCTCAGGAGTTAAACTATTCATGTGAATTAGCCATTTTGGA
>CM076987.1:1110726-1113226 GCA_039105355.1 Benthosema pterotum | reverse complement strand
AATGGTCTCTCAGTACACCATCTGTACTCTAACGCAGGGACCCTCTAATGGTCTCTCAGTACACCATCTGTACTCTAACGCAGGGACCCTCTAATGGTCTCTCAGTACACCATCTGTACTCTAACGCAGGGACCCACTAATGGTCCCTCAGTACACCATCTCTACTCTAACGCAGGGACCCCTTAATGGTCTCTCAGTACACCATCTACACTGAGACAGGGACCCTCTAATGGTCTCTCCACACCTGTCCAAATGGTCTTAGAGGAGTCATTCCACGGAAACGGTACCATTTCAGATTCAGATTCAGATTCATTTTATTGTCACTGCTCAGAGTATACAAATACGTTGACAATCGCAGTCCCTCTGACCGTTTTGGCTTTATTTTATTGATGGAGTCACTGAAAAATATTTTTAAAAGATTTTTTAATCAATTGAAATGTTCCCTTTAATATTGTGTAAACATTACATGGATTTTATCTTCATATCAGAAATTATCTTGTTTTCTTTCAGTAGACACCCCCTATTTTGTCCATTTTTCCATGTCCCCAGTGGCCTTCGATGAAAGTGGACTTGACATATGACTATTAAACATCAGCATGAGCATATACATATATCTGTCTGTACTTTATTGCTGGACATGTTTAGTTTTTGAATAAATAGATGATTAATCATTTAAATGGCATTATATAGCTGTGTCCCTCAGTTGCACTCAACTCCGTTACACAAGTCATTCTTCCCTCCATAACAACAATTAACTGGCCCTTTAGTGACATCAACAATAGGAACTAGTATTCTACAACTCTTCTGACCAACATGCTACAGAAAGTTGCAATTTAAAACCTCATTTTACACCGTTTTAGAGGCATTTTGTACTCTCACATGTGGTTGTAAATCATAACAGCTCAACTCTGTTACATGAAATAATGATATAAAACAATTAGTTATAAAGATTCTGTTTGTTATTCCAACAATATATCTGATTCTGTAACCTCAGGCATGCCAAGTCTTCTCTTCTTACTCAACTCAGTTAGAGTAGTGACTATCTTTAGTACAAAAATCACAACTCCGTTATGAACTTAATTGGCTCAACTCCATATCAATTAACATGTTAAAAGACCCTAACCCTAACCCTTAAAAAATATATTGAATGCCTGAGATGGGAAATTATGTTTTTCTTATAGCTAAAGATGTCCTTAATAGTGTGGGCTATTCAGAAAAGTAAAACCTTTCGGTCAAAATTTCAGAAAAAAAATGGTGCCGTTTCCGTGGAATGACTCAAAGACGGTCAGTAACAAATCTCGCCTTCTAGTTCGTTTTCAACAGGACCGGCGATTTATGCTCAGAAAACGACGTGTCATAAAGAGAGCGTGTGACACCGGGCGTCCACTGTTGTTTATGGCGTGCGTGCTCGTCCACTGTTGTTTATGGCGTGCGTGCTCGTCCACTGTTGTTTATGGCGTGCGTGCTCGTCCAGTGTTGTTTATGGCGTGCGTGCTCGTCCACTGTTGTTTATGGCGTGCGGCTCGTCCACTGTTGTTTATGGCGTGGGCGTGCTCGTCCACTGTTGTTTATGGCGTGCGTGCTCGTCCAGTGTTGTTTATATGGCGTGCGTGCTCGTCCACTGTTGTTTATGGCGTGCGTGCTCGTCCAGTGTTGTTTATGGCGTGCGTGCTCGTCCACTGTTGTTTATGGCGTGCGTGCTCGTCCACTGTTGTTTATGGCGTGCGTGCTCGTCCACTGTTGTTTATGGCGTGCGTGCTCGTCCAGTGTTGTTTATGGCGTGCGTGCTCGTCCAGTGTTGTTTATGGCGTGCGTGCTCGTCCACTGTTGTTTATGGCGTGCGTGCTCGTCCACTGTTGTTTATGGCGTGCGTGCTCGTCCAGTGTTGTTTATGGCGTGCGTGCTCGTCCAGTGTTGTTTATGGCGTGCGTGCTTTTTTCCTGCACACGTGCGCAATGTTTTAAAAAGTTCAACCAAGTGAGCTTTTTTTCTCACTGCACGATTCATCGTCTGTGACGCCCCTAAGGGCCCTGATACACCTAGCAATGTTTTGATCAACACCAACAAGCAACGTCAACTATCAACGTTGACTTTTCACCTTTCTATACAAAATGATCAACTCCTGGTTGTTCAGAAAAGTCTGTTCTTTAGCGCCCTCTACTGGTCAACATTTCAGAATCCTCCAATCACAGCCCTCCTTGGTGTCACCTGATGCTTTCTCCTAGACTGAACACAGATAGACTTTTCTGAAACCAACATGGCTGCTGCTGCTGCTTCACTGCTGTGGACAAAAACAAGGATTTTGTAACTTTTATTCCGCTAAATGAACATTTTGAGTTGGGTGGCAGTTGGGTGAAAATGACTCAATGCAAACTAAGGCTTCCTTTTTTCTGAGAGTGTACAAATGGAACCAAATGGACCCGCTAGGGTCCATTTGGTTCACATTTGTGCACTCTCAGGAAAAAATGAAAATGGGTGGAATTCCCCTTTTAATGTTGCC
>CM076987.1:1095726-1105726 GCA_039105355.1 Benthosema pterotum | reverse complement strand
AGTTTCTACTCAGACTCCAACTACACCATGTTCACACTAGTTTCTACTCAGACTCCAACTACACCATGTTCACACTAGTTTCTACTCAGACTCCAACTACACCATGTTCACACTAGTTTCTACTCAGACTCCAACTACACCATGTTCACACTAGTTTCTACTCAGACTCCAACTACACCATGTTCACACTAGTTTCTACTCAGACTCCAACTACACCATGTTCACACTAGTTTCTACTCAGACTCCAACTACACCATGTTCACACTAGTTTCTACTCAGACTCCAACTACACCATGTTCACACTAGTTTCTACTCAGACTCCAACTACACCATGTTCACACTAGTTTCTACTCAGACTCCAACTACACCATGTTCACACTAGTTTCTACTCAGACTCCAACTACACCATGTTCACACTAGTTTCTACTCAGACTCCAACTACACCATGTTCACACTAGTTTCTACTCAGACTCCAACTACACCCATGTTCACACTAGTTTCTACTCAGACTCCAACTACACCATGTTCACACTAGTTTCTACTCAGACTCCAACTACACCATGTTCACACTAGTTTCTACTCTCAGACTCCAACTACACCATGTTCACACTAGTTTCTACTCAGACTCCAACTACACCATGTTCACACTAGTTTCTACTCAGACTCCAACTACACCATGTTCACACTAGTTTCTACTCAGACTCCAACTACACCATGTTCACACTAGTTTCTACTCAGACTCCAACTACACCATGTTCACACTAGTTTCTACTCAGACTCCAACTACACCATGTTCACACTAGTTTCTACTCAGACTCCAACTACACCATGTTCACACTAGTTTCTACTCAGACTCCAACTACACCATGTTCACACTAGTTTCTACTCAGACTCCAACTACAACCATGTTCACACTAGTTTCTACTCAGACTCCAACTACACCATGTTCACACTAGTTTCTACTCAGACTCCAACTACACCATGTTCACACTAGTTTCTACTCAGACTCCAACTACACCATGTTCACACTAGTTTCTACTCAGACTCCAACTACACCATGTTCACACTAGTTTCTACTCAGACTCCAACTACACCATGTTCACACTAGTTTCTACTCAGACTCCAACTACACCATGTTCACACTAGTTTCTACTCAGACTCCAACTACACCATGTTCACACTAGTTTCTACTCAGACTCCAACTACACCATGTTCACACTAGTTTCTACTCAGACTCCAACTACACCCTGTTCACACTAGTTTCTACTCAGACTCCAACTACACCATGTTCACACTAGTTTCTACTCAGACTCCAACTACACCTTGTTCACACTAGTTTCTACTCAGACTCCAACTACACCATGTTCACACTAGTTTCTACTCAGACTCCAACTACACCATGTTCACACTAGTTTCTACTCAGACTCCAACTACACCATGTTCACACTAGTTTCTACTCAGACTCCAACTACACCATGTTCACACTAGTTTCTACTCAGACTCCAACTACACCATGTTCACACTAGTTTCTACTCAGACTCCAACTACACCATGTTCACACTAGTTTCTACTCAGACTCCAACTACACCATGTTCACACTAGTTTCTACTCAGACTCCAACTACACCATGTTCACACTAGTTTCTACTCAGACTCCAACTACACCATGTTCACACTAGTTTCTACTCAGACTCCAACTACACACATGTTCACACTAGTTTCTACTCAGACTCCAAACTACCATGTTCACACTAGTTTCTACTCAGACTCCAACTACACCATGTTCACACTAGTTTCTACTCAGACTCCAACTACACCATGTTCACACTAGTTTCTACTCAGACTCCAACTACACCATGTTCACACTAGTTTTCTACTCAGACTCCAACTACACCATGTTCACACTAGTTTCTACTCAGACTCCAACTACACCATGTTCACACTAGTTTCTACTCAGACTCCAACTACACCATGTTCACACTAGTTTCTACTCAGACTCCAACTACACCATGTTCACACTAGTTTCTACTCAGACTCCAACTACACCATGTTCACACTAGTTTCTACTCAGACTCCAACTACAGCATGTTCACACTAGTTTCTACTCAGACTCCAACTACACCATGTTCACACTTAGCCTGGGTTCAGCCCACAGGCCCCGCCCACTCAGCTGGGTTCTGTGGTCTGGTGTTGTGATAGAGAGTTTCGATTTATCTCGTCCGGAAAAAACGGCTCCGCCAATGAGCTGGAGTTGGAGGCGGGTCTAAAAAAATAGCCAATCAACACCGAGGATCATCTAACTGCCACAACAGAACAGTTTCCCAAAAAAAACAGCACACATCCATTCAGTTTCATTGTAACTAAAGTTTCATTGTAACTAGAGTTTCATTGTAACTAGAGTTTCATTGTAAATAGAGTTTCATTCTTTAATACTGCATTTAGTTATAAATACTGAAAATGTCCGACGCTAACTGCACTGCTAGTCAGTAACTGCTAGTTAACTGATAGTTAACTGATAGTTAACTGTTGTTGTTGACTGCAAACAACGTCTCCAGTGATTGGTTGAGGGAAAATCAAGGGCCCGCCTCCTTGTAAATCGGTTACAATGGGGCCAATGTCAGACTCTTGAGCCATGGCTCAGAGTCTGACAATCAGGCTAGCATAACTCAGTTTACACTAGTTTCTACTCAGACTCCAACTACACCATGTTCACACTAGTTTCTACTCAGACTCCAACTACACCATGTTCACACTAGTTTCTACTCAGACTCCAACTACACCATGTTCACACTAGTTTCTACTCAGACTCCAACTACACCATGTTCACACTAGTTTCTACTCAGACTCCAACTACACCATGTTCACACTAGTTTCTACTACAGACTCCAACTACACCATGTTCACACTAGTTTCTACTCAGACTCCAACTACACCATGTTCACACTAGTTTCTACTCAGACTCCAACTACACCATGTTCACACTAGTTTCTACTCAGACTCCAACTACACCATGTTCACACTAGTTTCTACTCAGACTCCAACTACACCATGTTCACACTAGTTTCTACTCAGACTCCAACTACACCATGTTCACACTAGTTTCTACTCAGACTCCAACTACACCATGTTCACACTAGTTTCTACTCAGACTCCAACTACACCATGTTCACACTAGTTTCTACTCAGACTCCAACTACACCATGTTCACACTAGTTTCTACTCAGACTCCAACTACAGCATGTTCACACTAGTTTCTACTCAGACTCCAACTACACCATGTTCACACTTAGCCTGGGTTCAGCCCACAGGCCCCGCCCACTCAGCTGGGTTCTGTGGTCTGGTGTTGTGATAGAGAGTTTCGATTTATCTCGTCCGGAAAAAGGCTCCGCCAATGAGCTGGAGTTGGAGGCGGGTCTAAAAAAATAGCCAATCAACACCGAGGATCATCTAACTGCCACAACAGAACAGTTTCCCATAAAAAAAACAGCACACATCCATTCAGTTTCATTGTAACTAAAGTTTCATTGTAACTAGAGTTTCATTGTAACTAGAGTTTCATTGTAAATAGAGTTTCATTCTTTAATACTGCATTTAGTTATAAATAGTGAAAATGTCCGACGCTAACTGCACTGCTAGTCAGTTAACTGCTAGTTAACTGATAGTTAACTGATAGTTAACTGTTGTTGTTGACTGCAAACAACGTCTCCAGTGATTGGTTGAGGGAAAATCAAGGGCCCGCCTCCTTGTAAATCGGTTACAATGGGGCCAATGTCAGACTCTTGAGCCATGGCTCAGAGTCTGACAATCAGGCTAGTTCACACTAGTTTCTACTCAGACTCCAACTACACCATGTTCACACTAGTTTCTACTCAGACTCCAACTACACCATGTTCACACTAGTTTCTACTCAGACTCCAACTACACCATGTTCACACTAGTTTCTACTCAGACTCCAACTACACCATGTTCACACTAGTTTCTACTCAGACTCCAACTACACCATGTTCACACTAGTTTCTACTCAGACTCCAACTACACCATGTTCACACTAGTTTCTACTCAGACTCCAACTACACCATGTTCACACTAGTTTCTACTCAGACTCCAACTACACCATGTTCACACTAGTTTCTACTCAGACTCCAACTACACCATGTTCACACTAGTTTCTACTCAGACTCCAACTACACCATGTTCACACTAGTTTCTACTCAGACTCCAACTACACCATGTTCACACTAGTTTCTACTCAGACTCCAACTACACCATGTTCACACTAGTTTCTACTCAGACTCCAACTACACCATGTTCACACTAGTTTCTACTCAGACTCCAACTACACCATGTTCACACTAGTTTCTACTCAGACTCCAACTACACCATGTTCACACTAGTTTCTACTCAGACTCCAACTACACCATGTTCACACTAGTTTCTACTCAGACTCCAACTACACCATGTTCACACTAGTTTCTACTCAGACTCCAACTACACCATGTTCACACTAGTTTCTACTCAGACTCCAACTACACCATGTTCACACTAGTTTCTACTCAGACTCCAACTACACCTTGTTTCAGCAGAAAGGTTGAATTCATTTCCTTTCCTTGTGTGAAACAACCATTTTCTCTGGACAAATAGACTAAACTGAGCTCTTATAATTTACAAATAAAGTCATACAAACACAACAAAATGGTTCTTTAAACCCATGTAAACATATATGCCTCATCTACCGTCCACGTGAATTAATCAAACTGTTAACACGATTCCCTGTGATCGTCAAAGATCTACGCCAGTGGTTTTCAACCTTTTTTCAGACCAGGACCCACTATTTATTCTGCATTTTAGCCACGGACCACTATTTAATGTTGAGTTGAGTCTCTCGGACCCAAAACTAAGGATTGTCCTATTTAACACTGAGAGTGTAAAATGAAACCAAATGGGTCCATTTAGTTTCATTTTACGCATCTAGGGTCCATTTATGAATGAACCCTAAATGTAAATAAGAGACGGATCTGCAACTGTCCATCATTTAGCCTGGGGACCACCTGGAATCCTTCCAGGGATCACCTGTGGTCCCTGGACCACTGGTTTAATTTATTCTGTGTGTTTGTGTGTTTCCAGGCCTGACGGTCCTCCAGCGGATCCTGGACACGGCGGCAGAGCAGACCTGGCAGGTGACCTCAGTGAACCTGGACTCTCTGACTGAGGCAGCCTTCACCAAACTGATGCTGGACCTGGACTATAAGAGAGAGTTCAGGATCATCATCGACTGTGAACCGGACAGACTCAACTCTATCCTCAACATAGTGAGTTAATATAAACTACACACTACACACTACACACCACACAACACACACTACACAACACACACTACACACTACACAACATTCACCAAACTGATGCTGGATCTGGACTACAAGAGAGAGTTCAGGATCATCATCGACTGTGAACCGGACAGACTCAACTCTATCCTCAATATAGTGAGTTAATGTAAACTACACACTACACACTACACACTACACACTACACACTACACACTACACACTACACACTACACACTACACAGACTCAACTCTATCCTCAATATAGTGAGTTAATATAAACTACACACTACACACTACACACTACACACAACACACTACACACAACACACTACACAGACTCAACTCTATCCTCAATATAGTGAGTTAATATAAACTATACACTACACACTACACACAACACACTACACACTACACACTACACACTGCACACTACACACTACACAGACTCAACTCTATCCTCAATATAGTGAGTTAATATAAACTACACACTGCACACTACACACTACACAGACTCAACTCTATCCTCAATATAGTGAGTTAATGTAAACTACACACTACACACTACACACAACACACTACACACTACACACTACACACTACACACTACACACTACACTCTACACAGACTCAACTCTATCCTCAATATAGTGAGTTAATATAAACTACACACTACACACAACACACAACACACTACACACTACACAATACACACTACACACTACACAGACTCAACTCTATCCTCAATATAGTGAGTTAATATAAACTACACACCACACACTACACACTACACACAACACACTACACAGACTCAACTCTATCCTCAATATAGTGAGTTAATATAAACTACACACTACACACTACACTACACACTACACACAACACACTACACACTACACACAACACACTACACACTACACAGACTCAACTCTATCCTCAATATAGTGAGTTAATATAAACTACACACTACACACAACACACTACACACAACACACTACTAACACTACACACTACACACTACACACACAACACACTACACACAACACACTACACACTACACACTACACACTACACACAGACTCAACTCTATCCTCAATATAGTGAGTTAATATAAACTACACACTACACACTACACACAACACACTATTGCACACTACAGCCCTACAGCAGGGGTGGCCAACCTGCGGCTCGCGAGCCACATGCGGCTCTTCAGCTGATTACATGCGGCTCTTAAGGGGCTTCCACATGAAACTGTCAAAAATGCTCCGCATGGTGCAGTCATTAATTTCCTATACAGTGGTGCCGATTTTCCCAACCACTCGACCACGGACTGATCCCTAGTCGACCGCGGAGGTGTATGTTTTTGACTTGTCATATCATTTTTGGGATTGTAAACCTTTTTTCTAAATACATTCCTATATCAAGGTTCAAGGTTCAAGGTTCAAGGTTTTTTATTTGTCACTCCAGTGTATGTCAGGACATATACAGGGATGAAATAGCGTTTCCATTCTCCACAGTGCAATAGACAAGACAGTGCAATAGACAATAGTCAAGACAATAGACAGTGCAATAGACAATAGTCAAGACAATAGACAGTGCAATAGACAAGGTCGAGACAATAGACAAGACAAACAGTAGTGCAGCAGACCAGTAAGGTGCGAACAGTGCCCCTAACTGAGGTGAAGGTGCTTGGCTAACCAGGTGTGATAAAGTGGCAGTAGTGTGAAGCTAACAGACAGTTAGACAGGACATATACAACTACTAAAAACTACTACTAGAAACTACAGTATACTACAGCTAAAAATCTAGAGCTATATACAAGACTACAGTACATAGCTACAACTAAAGACAACATATAGCTTACTATGAGGTGAGGTATACATGTGCAAGATAGGATAGGATAGGATAGCAGCAGTTCGATCCAGTCCTTCAGTTGTATGTGTGTTTGACCATGTGTGAGTGCGTGCATGTGCGTGAGTGTGTGTGCATGTGTAAGGGGCAGTGGGTAGTTGAAAGTTCAGCGTCCGTGTGCATGTGTGTGTAGGGAGTTCAGCGTGTGCGTGTGTGCGCGTGCACTCCCACCGTGGAGGGGGGAGGAGTGGCAGCATGGGGGGGTGCGGAGTGGGAGCGTGCACAGTGGCGTGCGCAGTGCGAGGGAGTGGGAGGGAGTTCAGCATCCTGACGGCTTGGTGAACGAAGCTATCGTTCAACCTGCTGGTCCTTGCCCGGAGGCTCCTCAATCTCTTCCCTGATGGGAGGAGGTTTAAGAAGCCGTGCGTAGGGTGGGTGGTGTCGCCTGCGATCTGTAGCGCCCTGCGGGTCACCCGTGTGTTGTAGATGTCCTGCAGGGACAGAAGGGGGACACCCACGATCTTCTCCGCTGCTCTCACTGTGCGCTGCAGGGACTTTCTGCAGGATGCTGTGCACCCGCCGAACACACAGTTATGCAGCTGGTCAGGATGCTCTCGATCGTGCCGCGGTAGAAGGAGCACATGATGGGGGCTGGGGCTCTGGCTCTTCTCAGTCTACGGAGGAAGTAGAGGCGCTGCTGAGCCTTCTTGACCAGTGCTGTGGTGTTCGTGTTCCAGGAGAGGTCCTCTGTGATGTGCACACCGAGGAATTTGGTGCTCTTCACTCTCTCCACTGCAGTTCCGTTGATGCTCAGTGGGGAGTGCTGGGTGTGCGCTCTCCGAAAGTCAACAATGATCTCCTTCGTCTTCTCCACGTTGAGAAGGAGGTTGTTGTTTGCACACCACGTGGTCAGCTGGCTCACCTCATCTCTGTAGTTGGTCTCATCGTTGTTGTGGATGAGACCGACCACAGTTGTGTCGTCCGCAAACTTGACGAAGATGTTGTTGCTGTGTGTTGGAGTGCAGTCGTGGGTCAGCAGGGTGAAGAGGAGGGGGCTGAGCACACATCCCTGGGGGGCCCCCGTGTTCAGGGTGATGGTGCTGGATGTGTTCCCGCTGACTCGGACTGCCTGCGGTCTCCCAGTCAGGAAGTCTAACAGCCAGTTGCACATTGAGGTGTTCACTCCCAGCTGGTCCAGCTTGTGTATGAGCTGCTGGGGGATGATGGTGTTGAATGCTGAGCTGAAGTCGATGAACAGCATCCGTACGTGTGCGTCCTTGGTGTCCAGGTGGGTGAGGGCAGAGTGAAGTACGGTGGAGATTGCATGTTTTAATAGTGTGTCTTTGCATTGCGCACCTGCACACAAATGCACGCGTCTTATGGCAGGAGAGGGGAAATCTATTTGCGACCATGATGGCGGTCACAGCGGTTTTATAACTGTTGTGACTGTTTGATGTGGCTCTTTGCAGTAACACAGTGAAAAACGTGGCTCTTGGTCTATGGCTGGTTGGCCACCCCTGCCCTACACACAACACACAACACACTACACACTACACACAACACACTACACACTACACACTACACACAACACACTACACACTACACACAACACACTACACACAACACACTACACACTACACACAACACACTACACACTACACACTACACACTACACAGACTCAACTCTATCCTCAATATAGTGAGTTAATATAAACTACAAACTACACACCACACACTACACACTACACACAACACACTACACAGACTCAACTCTATCCTCAATATAGTGAGTTAATATAAACTACACACTACACACTACACACTACACACAACGCACAACACACTACACACAACACACTACACACAACACACTACACAGACTCAACTCTATCCTCAATATAGTGAGTTAATATAAACTACACACTACACACAACACACTACACACACTACACACAACACACACACACTACACACTACACAGACTCAACTCTATCCTCAATATAGTGAGTTAATATAAACTACACACTACACACTACACACTACACACTACACACAACACACTACACAGACTCAACTCTATCCTCAATATAGTGAGTTAATCTGAAATCTATCCTGAATGTAGTGAGTTAATCTGAAATCTATCCTGAATGTAGTGAGTTAATCTGAAATCTATCCTGAATGTAGTGAGTTAATCTGAAATCTATCCTGAACAGTGAGTTAGTCTAAACTCTATCCTAAACAGTGAGTTAGTCTAAACTCTATTCTAAACAGTGAGTTAGTCTAAACTCTATCCTGAACGTAGTGAGTTAGTCTAGGTTAGTCTAGATATTGTAAGTGTTGCCTTCTGCAGACTCACTGTCAGTTTTTGAGCGGTGCTGGACACTCATAGATAACGGGGCAATGTGTGAAACATTCAAACACGGAAAGAGTGGTTGTTGACCACCAAGTGTTACTGCAGCGCAGAGAACACACACACACACACACACACACAGCACAAATGTAAACGCTTTGTCTGCAAACTCTTCCCAAGGCTCTGAAACAAAGAGAAACTGCAGAGCGTTCTGATGATGGACGGAAGGCCGTCTGCTTAGCAGACGCCGTGCGCAGCTGTTTCTATTTTATTAATGTGCTGAAGCATGCTGCCTGCTGTCTGATGGCTCAAACCCTTGAAGATCGTCACAGCTTCGCTGCGTCGACACAATCACTTCTCTTTGCTCTATAATTGTTTTGTTTTCACTTTTCTTTTTTACACTGTGGACTGTAGAGAGAGAGAGAGAGAGAGAGAGAGAGAGAGAGAGAGAGAGAGAGAGAGAGAGAGAGAGAGAG
>CM076987.1:1065726-1090726 GCA_039105355.1 Benthosema pterotum | reverse complement strand
TCGCTGCGCAGGTCACGTTTTGAAGGACACAAATTTATTTGTCGTGCAACATGGGATCACCTGCCTTTGCGTTCTCTGTCCTCGCTGTTCCGCCTGCCACACGGGCGGCGTAATGATATACTACGGTCAGCTACGACTTATATCTACTACCACTGAAATCTACACGTCTGGATATTCATTATGCACGGCGCCAACGGCATCCACTTCTCTCCAAACTTTTACACTGAAAAGTTAGGGGACCACAGTACAGTGCTTAGCCGTTAGCAAAATGCATTGATTCAACGTTGAATTTTGGTTAGATAACCAGAATTCAACGTTGAATCAATGGATTTTGCTATCTGGTTAGCCATAGCCTAGCTTCCTAGCTCACATCAGTTGTATTGCTTTTCATTGAACGGGAGCGCTGGAGACACAGCTGTGACTCAATCATACCTTCCACACCGGCCAACCCCGTCTCCAGCACACACTAGGGCATTAACCAACTAGTCGACTAGTCGATTGTCAATAAGTAAATCCACTAGTCGACCTCGTTGTTACTAGTTGACTAGTCGATAAGAAATGAATAAAAACTGAGGTATTATTTTTATTATTAATATTGTTTTAGTCTTACAACATAAATCTTAGCTGGATTATAGTCACCAGTGTAGTTTTCCTTTTACAATAACAAACATTATAATAACATGAGCGAGACGCTCGCCTCTGCCCTAGAAAGGTGCTTCGCTTCGAGTAGCGTCTGTCCGTGGCTCAAAACAAGTGCCGGGAGCCCAGGAGGTCAGGGGCAAGGCTTCCCCCTTTCCCGCTCCTCCCCCACCTTTTTTCTTTTTTAATATAATTATTTTTAATACCTGGTACATTAACAACTAGTCGACTAGTCGACTAGTAAACTAGGCAACTAGAAACAAAATTTCTAAGAAATTTTACTGTGTGCCTGCCACTCGCCAAGTCTGTGCAAACTTTCGCAGGAGTTGGCATGCTAACATGCTATGCTAACGTAGTAGCATGCTAACATGCTAAAGCTATGCTAACATACTACCTGCATGCTAACATGCTTGCCAGGTAAATAAGCATTACATATTTCAAAATATTGTAAATGGGGGGTTTCCATGTGAGAGTCCTAAGTAATGCTAACGCTAAGCATTGTTAATAATGCTAAGTAATGCTAAGTATTGTGAAATGCTAATAATGCTAAGTAATGCCAATAAAGCTAAGTCATGGTAATGCTAAGCATTGTTAATAATGCTAATAATGCTAACTATTGTGAAAATGCTAATAATGCTAAGTAATGCTAATAATGCTAAGTTAAGCTAATGCTAAGTGTAGTTAATAATCCTAAATTATGCCAATTAATGCAGAGGCTTAATACAGGAGAGAGAGGCTGTTGGGGCGATCAACATAGGCTTAATATAGGAGAGAGGGTGTTGGGGCGAGTGACATAGGCTTGATATAGGAGAGAGAGGGTGTCAGGGCGAGCGACATAGGCTTAATACAGGAGAGAGAGGCTGATGAGGTGATCGGCATAGGCTTAGTATAGGAGAGAGAGGCTGATCAGGCGAGCGACATAGGCTTAGTATAGGAGAGAGAGGGTGTCAGGGCGAGCGACATAGGCTTAGTATAGGAGAGAGAGGGTGTCAGGGCGAGCGACGTAGGCTTAATATAGGAGAGAGAGGGTGTCAGGGCGACCGACATGGGCTTAATACTGGAGAGAGAGGGTGTCAGGGCGAGCGACATAGGCTTAATACAAGAGAGAGAGGGTGTCAGGGCGCGCGACATAAGCTTAATACAGGAGAGAGAGGATGTTTTGCCAACTGACTTGCCAATGTGTGTGTGCGTGAGTGTGCATGTGTGCTTGCGTGTGTGTGTGTATGTGTGTGTGCGTGTGTGGCTGCATGCATGAATAACTAGTTGTGGCCCATCAGGTGACCTCAGAGAGGACCCGGACTGTGTGTGTGCATGCGTGTCGCGCGCGCGAGTGGTGTGTGTGTGCATGCGCGCGCGTGTGTGTGCGCATGCGTGTGTGTGTGTGTGTGTGTGTGTGTGTGTGTGTGTGTGTGTGTGTGTGTGGTGTGTGTGTGTGTGTGTGTGTGTGTGTGTGTGTGTGTGTGTGTGTGTGTGTTGTGTGGTGTGTGTGTGTGTGTGCGTGTGTGCGTCACACACTCAATGCCCAAATATGGAGAACTCCATGAGCAAGTACACTATGCAGCAAAGCATAGACTGGAGAGGAGAGCATGTGTGTGCGTGTCTCTCTGCGCGCGTGTGGCTAGTGGCAGCCATCTAATTAGGGCCTAATCTGTTACACCTGTGTTCAGTGAGTCAGTACAGATACTATTGTCCATTAGTTTAAACAGGGAGTCAATGGGTAGCACTCTCTTGGAACGAAGGCCTCTCACGCGAAAATTAAAACTCGTAAGCGTTTACTTTTTTCGATGTGGGCGTTACGACTTCGCAAGCTATGTTGTGTGCGATCGTGGTATTGGTACGATAAAAGACGTGGTCGTGAGAGCGATTTAAGAATTCGCGTTTAAAAAGAAACGTCAAACGCCAAAATGCGGCACATTACAATGTAATTAATATGGGGACGGGAGGTCACGTCATCTCGCTCTGAGGCCCGTAGCACCGGTTCTGTACCTGACTGGGCTTTGGTGGTCACATTGGGTGAAAGGCGAGAAGTTTGTCTACAAAATGTCCGAAAACCACGCGTGTAAAGCGAATATTGTGGCCATGAGGACGATTTGTTCGGTCATGACCGGAACCTCGAGACACTGCATCTCGCACTCTGTTTCACTCGCTCACTGGTCGTGCGAGCCTCTAAGCTCCGCTAAATTCTCGAACCATGCACACTTTGAACTGCGATAGCGGACAAACCGTGCAGCATATTCGAATACCGTCTGAACCGTGACGAAGTCGACAGCCGCGCCTGCTGTTTAAAGTTAAAATCGTGTTTCTACGCCACAGTGTGCCAGAGTAATGTGGCTCCAAATAAGCGCTTCTTTTTCTGATTTTTTCGGTGTGCCCCCATTCATTTCAAATGGGGATTTTTGCGTCGTTTATTGCGAATTACGTTGGCACGGTAACGCGTATCGGAAAGAAAAGCACAAGCACATCTTTCCCGGCCGAGCCGCACGTTTCGATGTATATATTGCGGGGATTGTGCAAACGGTGCGGCCGGCCATAGCGGTCAAAATTTCGGATAGATAGACGAGTGTGTGATTATGGATTAAGTTGACGAATCACAACCTGTGTGCTTCTGCCATACTGGCAGGCACACAGAACTAGTAAACTAGGCAACTAGTCAACAGGCAACTAGTCGACAAGTGAATGCCCTAGCGCACACCAAACATTATACCAATCATTTTAATTTAATAGCTTTTCATTAAAAGCTCTTGTGGTCACAGTTTGTCGTATAACACGGCTGCCAGACAGCTGATCACACACGGCCACGGCACGATGGTACAAGCTACTACGGTCACCATGACTTATTTCTACTACCGCTGCAATCTACAATCTATATCTGTACATTATTTCCAGATCATATTACACAGCAGATATAGGACTAGTTATGTAAACATGGGAAATGTCACATCTATGTATGCTGTAGGAGCCATTTACTTATTTAACAGAATTCTAAGATATGATTTATAGTTTTTGGCCCTCTGGTGGTGGTGATGTTAAGTGCAGCTAACATGTCAGTCTGCTCTCTGCCCACTGCAGGAAATCCATAAAAGGAAATGTGTTGTCACACCAGGGGTGTGGCAGACTGAGAAGCTACAGTCTTTAGACCTTGCTTGTATACTTGCTGCTTGTTTGTTTGATTAATATATTTTGTTATTTTCCAAGTTTAAGTTTACACTCTTGACCTGAAAGAGAATACAATAAATATTATTTTGAGCCTGAAGAAACCCTGGACTTCCATCATTTTACACAAACATTTTTGCAAGCGTCTTCAGTATTTTCAGTCTGCCCAAGAAGGGGCTACACACTCGGACAAAGGTGTTTTGAACATTTTTGAGCTAAAGGATAAGTGGTCACTACAGTAGTCTAAAGACTCGCTTTGGAGATTTCCATTGGGAAGGAAAGATCTGCTGAGGATGAGCAACTGTTTGGAGGACAGCATGGCTGAGAGAACAAAGAACAAAGGGAACAAAGGACAAGATGGTGGTGCACTGCAAGGTGGTAAATAATGCAACCTTTTGAAAACCCATAAAGAAGAAACTATAAACTGACACTGAAACATGTGAAGGAATTGGTTAAAGGGGGACTTGAAGTTCATTTAGGAGCAAAAAAGGTTGAAGTTTGGTGCACAATCACAGACATTAATTCATTTTATTTAACTATCCTTCAATCTCATGATGAAAATTGTGCTGGACCTGCCTCTTTGAAATGCAATGAATGAATCATATCTCACAAAGGTTGGGAAACATAAAGAGTGTTTGTAGCCTGTATTGCCCTGCCCTGTGTGTTCATAAACCTTGATAAACCTTGAAACTTGGAACAAAATGGAGGAAATGGATAAAAACGGATCAAACAATGAAATGGATGGAAAAGAACAAAGTGTTGACATGTCACAAAAGGAAGCCAATGAGCCTGAAGTTGTTCAAATGGATGGAGAACACATTGCAAAAATGCGCACAGCACGCAAATGCAAAGTCTCACAACTGACAAGGAGAATGAACATTATAAAGGAGTTGATGAAAGACAATATGGTTACAGAGGAACTGGATGAAAACATGCAAAAATATAAATCACTGTTGGAGGAATTCAAAGATGCACACTTGTCCTATCAAGCACTGATAAATGGGTCTGATGAAATGAATGAAAGTGAAAACTGGTTTAAAACAAAAATGTGCAGCATAAATGAGTTTGTTGATGATGTTGTGAAATGGAAATCAGGCCTGACAACTAGACCTGATACAGACCAGGACATTGGTCTTGGTGACAGTGCGTCAGCTGCCTGGAGATCCAGGCCCGGGTCGAATTCTGGTGGCTCAAACAGGTCTAAAGTGAGCACTCACTCCAGTGTATCTTCTGCTCGCATACGTGCTGAAGCTGAAAGGGCTGCAACAATTGCAAAATTAAAGGCACTGAAGGATAAACACGAGTTGGAGGAGGAAGAGGAGAACCTCAATAAACAAAGAGAGCAAATAAGAAAAGAAAGGAGACTCTTGATTTGCAGGCTGAGTTGGATGCAGCCACGGCTAAAATAAATGTCCTTACTATTGTGGAGAAAACCAGTGAGGAAGCTCAAAGTGCACCTCCACCAGACATGGATGGGATGAATGACTATTTTGACAAAGGTGGTGATGTACACACGATATCTGAAAAGGAAAAAGAGGACACAAAAAAGGAAACGGTGCATAGGAGCACTACACATACTCAAAGTGTCCGCCCAAAGGAACCAAAAAATGTGTGCCCAGAGGAATCACAATTTAGCTTATTTCCCAATCCATATCCCCAGGTAAATCGACCTAAACCACCCGAATATTACATCCAGAAACAATACGGTGGCATGCAGCCTGAGAAACCACTATACAGAACCCAATCACAGGCCTCACAATATAAAGGTGACATTAAAATTCCCAAATCACAACCCCCAGTGCAGGATGCAACTCTGTATAATATTTTGCAAAAACAAAATGAAATAACTGCCTCTCTTGTACAGCATCATAATTCCCCTTTGCCTCAAACAGACATCAAGGTATTTGAAGGTGATCCTGTTGAATACAGATCATTTATGAGGGCTTTTGAACATTTTATCGAGTCCAAAACTGTCTCTGGCAGAGACAGGTTGTACTATTTGGAGCAATACACCAGGGTCAGTCACGTGAACTTATCAGAACCTGCCTGTATATGGACCCAGAGAGGGGGTATCATAGAGCTAAAGAGCTCCTTCAGGAGCATTATGGCAATGAATTCAAAATCGCCACTGCATACATAGAAAAGGCCCTGTCATGGTCATCTATAAAGTCTGAAGATTCTACAGCTTTGGAGGCATTTGCTTTATATTTGAGAGGATGCTGCAATGCAATGGAGGAAATAACGCATATGGAGGAACTTGACTTGTCTACCAATTTGAGAGCTCTTGTCACCAAGTTGCCATATAAAATCAGAGAAAAATGGAGATCTGAAGTCTGTGTGCTACAGGAAAAGCGAAACAGGAAAGTCAGATTTTGCGACCTTGTCACATTTCTGGAATATCAGGTGAAGATCCTCACAAACCCTGTATTTGGCAACATTCAGGACCCAACTCCACCAAAGGCTCAAAAATCAAACTCATACAAAAAGCCCAAATCCACCGGCAGCAGTTTTGCAACCAGCATAAGCAATATTGACCACAATTCCCAGCCACAACCGTCACAAGACACCACTCAAGCCGCAAATAAATCTTTCTGTGTGTTTTGTTCAGGTACCCACACACTGAATGAATGTCAAGTATTCAAAAGGAAATTGCACAGAGACAAAATCACCTTTCTGAAGGAGAGAGGGATCTGTTTTGGATGCCTTGTGCAGGGACATGTGAATAATCACTGTTTTAAACGCCTGTCATGTAAAGAGTGCAAACAAAACCACCCAACTGTGCTTCATATAGGAAAGAAAAAAGGAACTGAAATGACTGAAACGTCTGAAAATGAAACGGCTCAAATGAATGCATCCCCCAAAGCATGTGGGCACATTGGGGCCGGTGAAGAGGAGTGTGTACTGTCTATTGTCCCTGTTCAGGTGAAATCCAACAAAGGAAATCAAATAATACGAACCTATGCATTTCTCGACCCTGGCAGTTCAGCCTCATTTTGCACAAACAGTCTCATGCATAAGCTGAACATTAGAGGAAAAAGAACCAACATCCTTCTCCGTACCATGGGTCAGGAAAAGACTGTCAGTAGTCACATAGTAACAGGATTGGAAGTGAGTGAGCTTCATGGCAACACCTTTACAGCCCTCCCAGAATTCTACACCCAGAAAACCATGCCTGTTACAAAGAACAACATCCCCAACCAGTCGGACATCTCCAAGTGGCCATACCTCAAAAACATCAAACTTCCCACTATTAATGCGGACATTGGCTTGCTGATCGGTACAAATGCACCTAAGGTGATGGAGCCACAACAGGTCATTAACAGCCAAGGAGAGGGCCCCTATGCGGTTAAGACCCTGCTAGGGTGGGTGGTCAATGGTCCACTAAGAGTAGGAGGTGCCAAGGCCAACGATACTGTCGCTGTCAACAGGATTTCAGTAGTTGACCTTCATGATCTGCTGATTTCACAGTACAACACTGACTTTGTGGAAAAATCCTATGAAGAGAAAAAAGAAATGTCAATAGAGGACAAACAGTTTTTGAAAATTGTTCAAGATTCAACCACAATGGTGGATGGACATTACTGTTTCAAATTGCCATTCAGGAGCCCTGATATTTCGCTGCCAATAATCGGCAGGTGGCGGAACAAAGACTTTTGAGCTTAAAAAGGAAGTTCTTGAAAAATGCATCATTTCATGAGGAGTACACTACTTTCCTAAGTGATGTCATTGAAAAAGGCTATGCTGAGGCAGTGCCACAGGGCAGCTGAAGCAAAAGGATGGGAGCGTTTGGTACATACCTCATCACGGGGTGTACCACCCCAAAAAAGGAAAGCTCAGAGTAGTTTTTGACTGTGGAGCATCATACAAAGGCACGTCACTCAACTCAGAATTGCTCCAAGGCCCTGATCTAACTAAACCCCTGATAGGAGTGCTCACCAGGTTCCGGCAGGAGCCTATAGCCATAATGGGAGACATTCAGTCAATGTTTCATCAGGTAAAAGTGGCAAATGAGCATGTTGATTTTCTGAGATTCCTGTGGTGGCCAGGGGTGATATAGGTGTTGACCCTCAGGAATACCGCATGGTTGTGCATCTTTTTGGTGCAGTCTCATCACCCAGCTGCGCAAACTATGCGCTCCAAAGGACAGCTGAGGATAACCGAAATGATTTCAGACCTGAAGTGATTGACACCATACTGAATAACGTGTACATAGACGACTGTTTGACCTCAGTAGCCACAGAGAACGAGGCAATACTTCTCATCAAAGAGCTGACAGCTGCGTGTCATAGGGGAGGTTTTCACTTCGCCAAATGGATCACAAACAGCCGCAGAGTACTTTCCTCAGTCCCGGAAGTCGATAGAGCTAAAGAGGTCAAAGAGCTCAACTTGGACAGAGACAAACTCCCAACTGAAAGAGCACTTGGAGTGCAGTGGTGTGTGGAGGATGACAATTTTACATTTAATGTCACCACCAAGCCACAGCCGCACACACGAAGAGGGATCCTGTCTGTTGTAAGCTCCATTTATGACCCTTTAGGGTTTCTTGCACCTTTCACTCTGACTTCCAAATTGTTGTTACAAGAGCTATGCAGCTTAAAAATTGGCTGGGACGAGGAGGTGCCGCAGATATTTTCTGAGCGGTGGGTTAAGTGGAAATTAGACCTCCAGAAAATCACAAACTTCAAGGTGAAGGTAAGGTGTCTCAAACCAAAGGACTTTGGTGAACCCATACAAGCACAACTTCACCATTTTGCAGACGCAAGTGAACAAGGATATGGCACAGTGAGCTACTTGAGGTTGAAGAATAACAAAAACACCATTCATGTCTCATTTATGATGGGAAGGCCAGAGTTGCGCCCCTCAAAAGGATGACAATCCCCAGGATGGAGCTGGCTGCTGCAGTGCTGGCCACTAAAGTGGATAAGGTTCTCAGAAGAGAGTTACAGCTGCAGCTTGAAAGCTCAATGTTTTGGACTGACAGTCAGTCAGTACTTAAATATATTGCAAACGAACACACACGATTCCACACATTTGTGGCCAACAGAGTGTCCACCATTAGAGATGCCACAAAAATAACCCAGTGGAGGTACATCAACACCAAGGTGAACCCCGCTGATGTTGCCTCCAGGGGACAGAATGCAGACAAATTCATGGAGAATCGGAGCTGGATTCAAGGCCCAGACATACTATGGAAGTCTGAAAATGACTGGCCACAGTTTCCCTTGAGCTCTTTTCAAACTCCTTTGATGACCCAGAGATCAAGAGAAATCCTGCTGTGAGTTCGATCATTGTAAAGGACAGTGCAAATCCAACTGATGCATTTCTCACATATTTTTCCACCTGGAGAAAGCTGAAAGTTGCGGTAGCCTGGATTTTAAAACTCAAAGAAACCCTAAAAGTACTGGTTTGCAAGAGAAAGGAATTTAATTCCACAGCGAGTGCCTCAAACATAACCACTCGAAGCACCAGGAAAGTGGTGGACCAGAAACTTATGGGCGTCAAAACCACATTGGGTGGACAGTCACTCACTCTGGACGATTTGGAAAAGGCAGAAAATGCCATAATCTGTCATACACAAAAACAATTCTATTCAGAAGAAATAAAAAACCTGCAAATGGCGACACCTACTGTCAAGAAAACCAGCAACCTCTACAGGCTTGACCCAGTGTTCAAGGATGGTGTGCTCAGAGTGGGAGGACGTTTGAGTAGGGCAGCTATGCCAGAAGAAAGTAAATTCCCTGTCATACTCCCCAAACATGCTCACATATCCACTCTCATTCTTAGGCACATGCACAACAAAACTGGACACGGAGGGAGAAACCACATTCTCTCTGAACTAAGAAAAAAATATTGGATAATCAAGGCCAACTCTGCAGCAAGAAAAAATAATAAGTGAATGTGTTGTATGCAGACGGCAAAGGGCCAAAATTGGAGAGCAAAAAATGGCAAATTTGCCACAGGAAAGGCTTGAGCCAGACTTGCCTCCATTTTCTAATGTTGGCGTGGATTATTTTGGCCCTATTGAAATTAAAAGAAATCGAACCACCTTGAAAAGGTATGGAGTGCTATTCACCTGCATGAACAGTAGAGCTGTGCATATTGAGGTGGCCAACTCCCTCGACACAGACTCATGCCTCAATGCCTTGAGACGTTTCATTTGCAGAAGAGGACAAGTGAGACGCATCCGATCTGATAATGGGACTAATCTTGTTGGGGCCCAAAGAGAATTAAAAGAAGCCCTCGCAAAACTGAACCAGCAAAGGATAAAAGGAGCCCTGCTCCAAAAGGGCATACAATGGAGTTTCAACCCCCCAGGAGCATCCCACCATGGAGGAGTATGGGAGCGTCTTATAAGATCTGTGAGACAAGTGCTCCATTCTGTTTTAAAACAGCAAACTCTGGATGATGAGGGGCTACAGACCCTGTTATGTGAAGTGGAAGCCATCTTAAACAGCCGCCCAATCACTACTGTCTCTGACGACCCACAAGACCTAGAGCCTCTTACCCCAAACCACATCCTGCTCTTAAACACCAAGCCCATTCTGCCACCTGGAGTCTTTGACAAAACCGACCGGTATGTGAGACGTCGATGGAAACAGGTGCAGTACTTCTGTTAAGGCTAAAACAAGTGCTCTGGCCTGAGAGTCTGTGGTTCTGACTGCAGTAGGAAGTTCATTCATTCCATATACTGTTATAGTTCTGGGTCTAGAAGGGAGAAGAGTCTGGGACGTGTGGAGCTTAGTGACACTGTGCCACTAGCACACACACACACACACACACACACACACACACACACACACACACACACACACACACACACACACACACACACACACACACACACACACACACACACATACATGTGGTGCAGAGGATTAGTGGCGACTGTCATTCTGTCGCCATATGATTAACAGTGTTAACGTTAAGCATGCATATGGTGTGTGTGTGTGTGTGTGTGTGTGTGTGTGTGTGTGTGTGTGTGTGTGTGAGTGTGAGTGTGAGTGTGTGTGTGTGTGTGTGTGTGTGTGTGAGTGTGAGTGTGTGTGACAGCAGTAGACTCTTCCCCTGACGGAGACTAAGCTGTTTAAGCCGATCTGCTCAAACTGACAACATAAATACTGTACAGTATTTATGAAAAACTGTAGCGTCCAGGCAACTAGTCGACAAGTGAATGCCCTAGCGCACACCAAACATTATACCAATCATTTTAATTTAATAGCTTTTCATTAAAAGCTCTTGTGGTCACAGTTTGTCGTATAACACGGCTGCCAGACAGCTGATCACACACGGCCACGGCACGATGGTACAAGCTACTACGGTCACCATGACTTATTTCTACTACCGCTGCAATCTACAATCTATATCTGTACATTATTTCCAGATCATATTACACAGCAGGTATAGGACTAATTATGTAAACATTGGAAATGTCACATGTATGTATGCTACTTCTGTTACATAAGTTAAGGCTAAAACAAGTGCTATGGCCTGAGAATCTGCAGTTCTGACTGCAATGGGAAGTTCATTCCATAGTTTAGATAGGGAGTGAGTCTGTGGTTCTGACTGCAGTGGGAAGTTCATTCCATAGTTTAGATAGGGAGTGAGTCTGTGGTTCTGACTGCAGTGGGAAGTTCATTCCATAGTTTAGATAGGGAGTGAGTCTGTGGTTCTGACTGCAGTGGGAAGTTCATTCCATAGTTTAGATAGGGAGTGAGTCTGTGGTTCTGACTGCAGTGGGAAGTTCATTCCATAGTTTAGATAGGGAGTGAGTCTGTGGTTCTGACTGCAGTGGGAAGTTCATTCTATAGTTTAGATAGGGAGTGAGTCTGTGGTTCTGACTGCAGTGGGAAGTTCATTCCATAGTTTAGATAGGGAGTGAGTCTGTGGTTCTGACTGCAGTGGGAAGTTCATTCTATAGTTTAGATAGGGAGTGAGTCTGTGGTTCTGACTGCAGTAGGAAGTTCATTCATTCCATATACTGTTATAGTTCTGGGTCTAGAAGGGAGAAGAGTCTGGGACGTGTGGAGCTTAGTGACACTGTGCCACTAGCACACACACACACACACACACACACACAACACACACACACACACACACACACACACACACACACACACACACACACACACACACACACACACACACACACACACATACATGTGGTGCAGAGGATTAGTGGCGACTGTCATTCTGTTGCCATATGATTAACAGTGTTAACGTTAAGCATGCATATGGTGTGTGTGCGTGTGCGTGTGTGCGTGTGCGTGTGCGTGTGCGTGTGCGTGTGTGTGTGTGTGTGTGTGTGTGTGTGTGTGTGTGTGTGTTGTGTGTGTGTGTGTTGTGTGTGTGTGTGTGACAGCAGCAGACTCTTCCCCTGACAGAGACTAAGCTGTTTAAGCCGATCTGCTCAAACTGACAACATAAATACTGTATTTATGAGAAACTGTAGCATCCATGAAGTGTCATGTTGCTGTTGCTGTGATGCTACAACCACTCCATTAAGCAGCCATGGGTGTGTCTGTCCCTGGATGGCTAGGTTTGTCCCAGCCATCTGGGACAAACTGGAGATCACCACTCGCTTCACACCGGTGTGATTTACCGCAGTGGTTTTCAACCTTTTTGACTCCAGGGACCACCATTTATTCAGCATTTTAGCCACGGACCACCATTTGATTACATTTTCACACCAAAGACCTAAAATTAAAGAATTCTTTTGATTGTGTCCACAATTCTAGGCTGTATTTTGCCAACAAAACAGTGTAAACTTCTTAATTAAATAGTGCTAATTCAGATGATGAATATTTTAACTCTTGAGAGTGTCATTTTTACATTCTCCAGAGTTACATCTGGTTAACCAACTTTCCATCATTTAGCCTGAGAACCCTCTCAAGGACCACTGGTGGTCCCCGGACCACCTGTTGAAAACCCCTGATTTACTGTGTGTGTCTGCGTGCGTGCGTGTGTGTGTGTGTGTGTGTGTGTGTGGTGTGTGTGTGTGTGTGTGTGTGTGCGTGCGTGTGTGTGTGTGTGTGTGTGTGTGTGTGTGTGTGTGTGTGTGTGTGTGTGTGCGTGCGTGCTGCGTGCGTGCGTGTGTGTGTGTGTGTGGTGTGTGTGTGTGTGTGTGTGTGTGTGCGTGGTGTGTGTGGGTATGGGTGGTTTTTAGGGTTTCATGGACCTGAACTTCACAGAGTTCAGGACTCTAGGACCCAACGTCACAGGGTTCCAGATCATGGACTACGGTGATCCCACGGTCCAGGAGATCAACCAGGAGTGGCTGGACTTCGACAGCAAGGACCTGAAACTACCACGAAGGAGATTAAAGGTACGTATATACACTACACAGCAACTAGGACCTGAAACTACCGCGAAGGAGACTGAAGGTACGTATACACCAGAGATGGCCACGAGTCTCGGCACTCGAGTCGGAGTCGAGTCGGAGTCTTTGGCTTCGGAGTCTCTGACCTTGACTCGCGAGTCGAGCCGCGAGTCTTCTATCGTTTTTAAAATGTAGCCTGAATACAAACCTATGATCCGACGGATTGCACAATGCTACAACACAGCCACATTAGCTCCGACGGAACCCCTCTCTCTGCTCCGTCCTTCGGAGCGGAGGGACTGAGCAGAGAGAGGGGTTCCGTCGGAGCTAAGCCACATACTGTAGACACGGCGGTCTCAGCATAGCATATACTGTATATGACCACGTTAGGAAAGGGTGAACAAATGTACTCACAAATGCTTGCTTATCACGTTCGAAGTTCCACAACTGCAACGGATTTATCGTCAGGGAGGAAAGTTATATCCGCAGTGATTGATTGATTGATTCATTAGAAGAGGGTCCCCAACGTCGGAAATATTAAACATGTATTTTCACCATCTGTCTGTGTGGAATCAGATTCCAAGCCCAGGAACACTTGCTTGGTTGATTTATAATCCATTTAGTCTGTTGTTTATAATACTAGAAGCTAGCATAACTTTAGCCAACTAAACAACTGGGAGCCGGGAGCCGTAATGGAGAGTTACGCAAACTGTGTTCGTGTCATGGGGCACGCATGCCTATAGCTCTTATTCGCGCCAGCCTCGTTGAAAACAATGCATTACCAACTCCAGTTTGTCCTTATTCAGGCTGCGTGAACAGCGCTCGGTGTCTGACTCCTCAATGTCGTAACTCTCTTCTACTATGGCTCTGTTGCTTTGTGGCAGTGACGTCGTTACTGTCGTAAACACAGTATTCTGAATTGAAGTACGATAAATAAAATTCAGATATGGTCCTATAGTCCTAACAGTATAGTCCCTGTACTAGTACAGATAGTGTTGAAATCTACTCATTTATTTCTACTTATCTACTCATTTTTCTTAACATTAGCAATTGCTAATAGAGAGCTGTGCAAACTGCTCCAACACGCCACTCCGATCCAAAAACTTGAGATTACAAATATGCCATCCTCACTCAGTTTTCAAGCGATTGTTTTAATTCCAACTTGTCAATACAGCATATAATTTATATATTTTCATTGGGTAAAGGTATAGGCCATGTTTTTTTTTCATCAAACAATATGAAGATAGATAATGTCGTTCTTTTTATTCACGCAGCTTAGAGACACGTGCGCTGGCAGTCAATCATGCCAGTCTGAATCAGATCTATTAAGCAACGCTGCCTATAGTATTAAATGAAAAAGTCAATAACTTTGCCTGCTATGTACTGTTTGTTTGTCATACCTTTTAATTTTGCATTAAAAACATGTTCAGCGAAATCCCCCGTTTATAGCGTGTGCGCTGCGCACGAGAACTCCTGCAGTGCCCAAACTGTTTTCCTTTGCGCGGGGGTTGACAGGAAAAAAGGACAATGGATGTTTTTGTGGGTACAAAAAAGTAACGCAAGACTCTTAAAAGACTCATTGAGCTCGAGTCGAGTCGAGTCAGAGTCATTAGGACGGAGTCCGAGTCGAGTCCGAGTCCCATTTTGCCGACTCGAGTCGGAAACGAGTCCGAGTCTTCAACTCGAGTCGCCATCTCTGGTATACACTATACAGCAACAAGGACCTGAAACTACCGCGTTAGAGACTGAAGGTACATATACACTACACAGCAACTAGGACCTCACACTTTCTGAAGGAGACCAAATGACGTTTTGCATTGGACAAGTTTTTTTTTTGCACTGGATAAAATGACGGCCACAACAACACTCTATATCAATAACATGCACCGGCCCGGTGCCATTCCACAATTCACTCTACATCAATAACATGCACCGGCCCGGTGCCATTCCACAATTCACTCTACGTCAATAACATGCACCGGCCCGGTGCCATTCCACAATTCACTCTACATCAATAACATGCACCGGCCCGGTGCCATTCCACTATTCTGAACTGCCATTGTTGCGACCTCCCATTGTTCCGAATTTACGAGACGCAAAACCCTACACCTCTCCAACCGTAACCCTAATGCTAAACCCCCGGCACTCAACCACCTCACGGTCTGTGACGTCTGTGAGGTTAGGTTGAGGGTTGGGGATTTAGGCTCTTAGGGTTACGGTTAGAGGGGTGTAGGGTTTTGCTATAAACATGCCTAAACCCTTCTCTAACCCTCATCCTCACCATAACCACATCAAGCACGTCGCAGCTGATAGTGGATTTCCAGCGCATGTTCGGAGCGCTCAGTTTCTGACCCTTCAATGTCGCAACTCTTCTACTCTGCGCCCATGTAGCACGGTGCATGTTTTTGACGTAGAGCAGGGGTTTTCAACCTTTTTCATCCCAGGGACAACCATTTATTCAGGATTTTAGCCACGGACCACTATTTGAGGTTATTTTAGCCCCACAGAACCCAAATCTAAAGATTTATTTTGCTTTTGTCCACAATTCCAGGGTGAATTTGGGAAACAAAACAGTCAAATTAACATACAGATTACAATGAACATTAATCTTCTAGAATTGGGGTAAATAAAATTATGTATATTTTAACTCTTATTATATTATTTTAACCAACTTAACTGGGGACCACCTGGAACCCTCTCAGGGACCACTGGTGGTCCCCGGACCACCTGTTGAAAACCCCTGACGTAGAGTGTCGTTGCGTCCATCATTTCGTGCATAAAACGGGTCCAGTGTAAAATGTAAGGTCGTGTTCCTCTGATTGTCTGGTTGCAGTTCAGCGGGGCTCTAACCTACGTCCTCTGATTGTCTGGTTGCAGTTCAGCGGGGCTCTAACCTACGTCCTCTGATTGTCTGGTTGCAGTTCAGCGGGGCTCTAACCTACGTCCTCTGATTGTCTGGTTGCAGTTCAGCGGGGCTCTAACCTACGTCCTCTGATTGGTTGCAGTTCAGCGGGGCTCTAACCTACGTCCTCTGGTTGTCTGGTTACAGTTCAGCGGGGCTCTAACCTACGTCCTCTGATTGTCTGGTTGCAGTTCAGCGGGGCTCTAACCTACGTCCTCTGATTGTCTGGTTGCAGTTCAGCGGGGCTCTAACCTACGTCCTCTGATTGTCTGGTTGCAGTTCAGCGGGGCTCTAACCTACGTCCTCTGGTTGTCTGGTTGCAGTTCAGCGGGGCTCTAACCTACGTCCTCTGGTTGTCTGGTTGTAGTTCAGCGGGGCTCTAACCTACGTCCTCTGATTGTCTGGTTGCAGTTCAGCGGGGCTCTAACCTACGTCCTCTGATTGGTTGTAGTTCAGCGGGGCTCTAACCTACGTCCTCTGATTGGTTGCAGTTCAGCGGGGCTCTAACCTACGTCCTCTGATTGGTTGTAGTTCAGCGGGGCTCTAACCTACGTCCTCTGATTGGTTGCAGTTCAGCGGGGCTCTAACCTACGTCCTCTGATTGGTTGCAGTTCAGCGGGGCTCTAACCTACGTCCTCTGATTGGTTGCAGTTCAGCGGGGCTCTAACCTACGTCCTCTGATTGTCTGGTTGCAGTTCAGCGGGGCTCTAACCTACGTCCTCTGATTGGTTGCAGTTCAGCGGGGCTCTAACCTACGTCCTCTGATTGGTTGTAGTTCAGCGGGGCTCTAACCTACGTCCTCTGATTGGTTGCAGTTCAGCGGGGCTCTAACCTACGTCCTCTGATTGGTTGTAGTTCAGCGGGGCTCTAACCTACGTCCTCTGATTGGTTGCAGTTCAGCGGGGCTCTAACCTACGTCCTCTGATTGGTTGCAGTTCAGCGGGGCTCTAACCTACGTCCTCTGATTGTCTGGTTACAGTTCAGCGGGGCTCTAACCTACGTCCTCTGATTGGTTACAGTTCAGCGGGGCTCTAACCTACGTCCTCTGATTGGTTGTAGTTCAGCGGGGCTCTAACCTACGTCCTCTGGTTGGTTACAGTTCAGCGGGGCTCTAACCTACGTCCTCTGATTGGTTGCAGTTCAGCGGGGCTCTAACCTACGTCCTCTGATTGGTTGCAGTTCAGCGGGGCTCTAACCTACGTCCTCTGATTGGTTGCAGTTCAGCGGGGCTCTAACCTACGTCCTCTGATTGGTTGCAGTTCAGCGGGGCTCTAACCTACGTCCTCTGATTGGTTGCAGTTCAGCGGGGCTCTAACCTACGTCCTCTGATTGGTTGCAGTTCAGCGGGGCTCTAACCTACGTCCTCTGATTGGTTGCAGTTCAGCGGGGCTCTGACCTACGACGGGGTGAGCGTGATGTCGGCGGCGTTCCAGAGCCTCAGGAAGCAGAGGATCGACATCTCACGACGAGGAAACGCTGGAGAGTGTCTGGCCAATCCACCGGCTCCATGGGGTCAGGGCATCGATATACAGAGAGCACTGCAACAGGTAGAATACACACACACACACACACACACACACACACACACACACACACACACACACACACACACACACACTGGGGACAGAGCATCGATATACAGAGAGCACTGCAACAGGTATATACACACACACACACACACACACACACACACACACACACACACACACACACACACACACACACACACACACACACACACACACACACAGCTGATAACTGATCTGCAGCATACATTTAGCAGTCACATTATTAGCATGCTTTTTAGCGTCTGGTAAACACAGTTAAGTACTGTGAACTACTGAACTAGACTAGTATCCACAGAGCACAGTTAACTACTGTGAACTACTGAACTAGACTAGTATCCACAGAGCACAGTGAACTACTGTGAACTACTGAACTAGACTAGTATCCACAGAGCTAGAACTAGACTAGTATCCATCAGAGCACAGTGAACTACTGTGAACTACTGAACTAGACTAGTATCCACAGAGCACAGTGAACTACTGTGAACTGCTGAACTAGACTAGTATCCATCAGAGCACAGTGAACTACAGTTAACTACTGAACTAGACTAGTATCCATCAGAGCACAGTGAACTACTGTGAACTACTGAACTAGACTAGTATCCATCAGAGCACAGTGAACTACTGTGAACTACTGAACTAGACTAGTATCCATCAGAGCACAGTGAACTACTGTGAACTACTGAACTAGACTAGTATCCATCAGAGCACAGTGAACTACTGTGAACTACTGAACTAGACTAGTATCCATCAGAGCACAGTGAACTACAGTTAACTACTGAACTAGACTAGTATCCATCAGAGCACAGTGAACTACAGTTAACTACTGAACTAGACTAGTATCCATCAGAGCACAGTGAACTACTGTGAACTACTGAACTAGACTAGTATCCATCAGAGCACAGTGAACTACTGTGAACTACTGAACTAGACTAGTATCCATCAGAGCACAGTGAACTACAGTTAACTACTGAACTAGACTAGTATCCATCAGAGCACAGTGAACTACTGTGAACTACTGAACTAGACTAGTATCCATCAGAGCACAGTGAACTACTGTGAACTACTGAACTAGACTAGTATCCACAGAGCACAGTGAACTACTGTGAACTACTGAACTAGACTAGTATCCACAGAGCACAGTGAACTACTGTGAACTACTGAACTAGACTAGTATCCATCAGAGCACAGTGAACTACTGTGAACTACTGAACTAGACTAGTATCCATCAGAGCTAGCCTAACGCCAGTCAGTCCACAGTACAAACAGAATGACTTCTTCAGCTCTTGTTTTGTTCCAGGTCCAGTTAGAAGGTCAAACGTTATGGTGTTTATTGAACCTACAGGTCCAGTTAGAAGGTCTCAGTGGTCTACACTCTGAACGTTATGGTGTTTATTTAACCTACAGGTCCAGTTAGAAGGTCTGAGCGGTCTACACTCTGAACGTTATGGTGTTTATTGAACCCTACAGGTCCAGTTAGAAGGTCTGAGTGGTCTACACTCTGAACATTATGGTGTTTATTGAACCCTACAGGTCCAGTTAGAAGGTCTCACTACACTCTGAACATTATGGTGTTTATTTAACCTACTTCTTCTTTCGTGTATCATCCTCAAATGTCCAACTCAGTCTCGAGTAGCCACGCCCTTGTTTCGGGTCCCACATGGAAGAGGCCGGCCTCCGAAGGTGGTCTGTGCAGCGGGCAGGTGTTGAGTATTTGAGTATTGAGTGTTCGGCAGTTTGTTCAGGGTCTCCACATTCGCATACTGCACTGTCTGTCAGGCCCCACTTTTTCATTGCTGACTTAAAGCAGCCGACTCCAGTGTGCAGCCGGTTCAGTAGAGTCCATTGCCGACGTGGTAGGTTCTCCCCTTCAACGCCGTCGTTTGGGTCTCGAATATAGCGGTGCATAAGTGAGGGCCCAGAAGACTCCCACTCCTGCTTCCACGATGCCGCCAGCCAGGCAGTTGTGGATAAGTCCTCCGGGATGGAACTTAACAGACTTTGTGCCGCCTTGTTGTACGGGTGACGGGACATGAGTCTGTTTGGGGGCTTAATGTCCACTGTGGTGGCGTGCAAGATGTGCCAGTCGTGCATCTTGGCTTTCCTTGCTAGCTGGATGGTAGCAGCATCTCGCCGCAGGCCAGCAGGGGCAATTCTGGCAAGGACTGGCAGGAGTGGCACAGGGGTGGTTTTCATTTAATTTAACCTACAGGTCCAGTTAGAAGGTCTCACTACACTCTGAACATTATGGTGTTTATTGAACCCTACAGGTCCAGTTAGAAGGTCTGAGCGGTCTACACTCTGAACGTTATGGTGTTTATTGAACCCTACAGGTCCAGTTAGAAGGTCTCAGACCAACACTGTGTTTATTGAACCCTACAGGTCCAGTTAGAAGGTCTCAGCGGTCATGTACAGTTCGATGAGCGCGGTCACCGAACCAACTACACTCTGAACGTCATGGAACTGACCAACGCTGGACCCATGAAGGTGCAATTAACACCCTGATTTATTACTGCTGATTAATCACAGTTTAGTTCATTGTTTGTGAAAATAATACTTAATTCTTGGACTATACTGCCACGTTGGAAATGTTTTAAGTTGAATCTTCTGCTCATACTTCATTTAATTGTATTTTAGTATATATACTCTTGTGTATTTTTTGTATATTTGTGGTTGACCCCAGGAAGACTAGCTAGCTGCCTTGGCAGCAGCTAATGGGGATCTCTAAATAAAATCAAATCAAAATCAAATCAAGTAGTAAAATAATGCACTTTGCGGCCATACCGTTGAGGCCGATGAGGCCACGCCCATACCATTTTCAGTTACAGGACTTTTATTAGTCAAGTAAAGCATCAATAATAACATCAGTTGTTGTTGAAGTTGCAACAGACACGCAGCATGCATAAAGCTAAAGGTCTGACTCAGAGAGTTTTCTGTTTTCAATGATGAAATGCTGTTGGTTTAGTGGTGACACAGCTGTAGTTAGTTAGTAGCAGTAGTAGTGTTTCACATCATTTTATATATAAGCAATTTAATTCGAAATATCTTGGGTTGTTTTTTGCATGCCATCATGTTTGGTGGGGCAGACTGAAACAGAGGTGGAGCACATCTCTAATAAATTTCACAGGTGCTGAACTAAAAAAAGTCGAACGTACAAAAAGAGGAAAATAGTTTGCACACCGTATAGTAGCTCCCAGGAAACTCCTCCAAATAAAGTTTCCTGGGAGGTACTATACGGTGTGCGAACTATTTTCCTCTTTTTTTTTTTTCCTCATTTAGTGGGGCATTGACCCCCCCCCATGCCCATGTCTAGATCCGCCCCTGCGTATGTTAACCATTTCCTTGTGTCCAGGTTGGATACTGGAATGAGAAGAACGGCTATGTCAGCATCGCTGTTTATAAACCACCTGTAGTGGAGGAGTTCACCGGACTGCAGAACAGAACTTACATCGTTACTACCATACTGGTACGATGCTTTATGAACACTACATACACCAGCGTTCAAAAGTTTGGGGTTACTTAGAAACGCCTGCATTTAGGAGGCAGGCATCCCACATCCAAAACCTTTGGAGTTGGACCGCATTCCATGAACAATACTGTATTATATACCAGGGGTTTTCAACAGGTGGTCCGGGGACCACCAGTGGTCCTTGAGAAGGTTCCAGGTGGTCCCCCAGGCTAAATGATGGAAAGTTGGTTAACCAGATGGAGATTTTTACATCCTCAAGAGTTACATCTGGTTAACCAACTTTCCTGGAATCCTCTCAGGGACCACAGGTGGTCCCCGGACCACTGGTTGAAAACCCCTGTGCTAAATGAATGAATGAATGAATGAATGAATGACTGCATGCTGTTCTTCCTGGCCCCTCCAGGAGGCGCCCTACGTCATGCTAAATGAATGAATGAATGAATGAATGAATGAATGAATGAATGAATGAATGAATGAATGAATGAATGCATGCTGTTCTCCCTGGCCCCTCCAGGAGGCGCCCTACGTCATGCTAAATGAATGAATGAATGAATGAATGAATGAATGAATGAATGAATGACTGCATGCTGTTCTTCCTGGCCCCACCAGGAGGCGCCCTACGTCATACTGAATGAATGAATGAATGAATGAATGAATGAATGAATGAATGAATGAATGAATGACTGCATGCTGTTCTTCCTGGCCCCACCAGGAGGTGCCCTACGTCATGCTAAATGAATGAATGAATGAATGAATGAATGAATGAATGAATGAATGAATGAATGACTGCATGCTGTTCTTCCTGGCCCCACCAGGAGGCGCCCTACGTCATGCTAAATGAATGAATGAATGAATGAATGAATGAATGAATGAATGATCTAACAGATGCTGTTCTTCCTCGGCCCACCAGGAGGTGCCCTACGTCATGCTAAATGAATGAATGAATGAATGAATGAATGAATGAATGAATGAATGAATGACTGCATGCTGTTCTTCCTGGCCCCTCCAGGAGGCGCCCTACGTCATGCTAAATGAATGAATGAATGAATGAATGAATGACTGCATGCTGTTCTTCCTGGCCCCACCAGGAGGCGCCCTACGTCATGCTAAATGAATGAATGAATGAATGAATGAATGAATGAATGAATGCATGCTGTTCTTCCTGGCCCCTCCAGGAGGCGCCCTACGTCATGCTAAATGAATGAATGAATGAATGAATGATCTAACGCATGCTGTTCTTCCTGGCCCCTCCAGGAGGCGCCCTACGTCATGCTAAATGAATGAATGAATGAATGAATGCATGCTGTTCTTCCTGGCCCCTCCAGGAGGCGCCCTACGTCATGCTAAATGAATGAATGAATGAATGAATGAATGAATGAATGAATGAATGAATGACTGCATGCTGTTCTTCCTGGCCCCTCCAGGAGGCGCCCTACGTCATGCTAAATGAATGAATGAATGAATGAATGAATGACTGCATGCTGTTCTTCCTGGCCCCACCAGGAGGCGCCCTACGTCATGCTAAATGAATGAATGAATGAATGATCTAACAGATGCTGTTCTTCCTCGGCCCACCAGGAGGCGCCCTACGTCATGCTAAATGAATGAATGAATGAATGAATGAATGAATGAATGAATGAATGAATGAATGAATGAATGACTGCATGCTGTTCTTCCTGGCCCCTCCAGGAGGCGCCCTACGTCATGCTAAATGAATGAATGAATGAATGAATGAATGAATGAATGAATGCATGCTGTTCTTCCTGGCCCCTCCAGGAGGCGCCCTACGTCATGCTGAATGAATGAATGAATGAATGAATGAATGAATGAATGAATGAATGAATGAATGAATGAATGAATGACTGCATGCTGTTCTTCCTGGCCCCTCCAGGAGGCGCCCTACGTCATGCTAAATGAATGAATGAATGAATGAATGAATGAATGAATGAATGCATGCTGTTCTTCCTGGCCCCACCAGGAGGCGCCCTACGTCATGCTAAATGAATGAATGAATGAATGAATGAATGAATGAATGAATGAATGAATGAATGAATGAACTAATGCATGCTGTTCTCCCTGGCCCCTCCAGGAGGCGCCCTACGTCATGCTAAATGAATGAATGAATGAATGAATGAATGAATGAATGAATGAATGAATGACTGCATGCTGTTCTTCCTGGCCCCTCCAGGAGGCGCCCTACGTCATGCTAAATGAATGAATGAATGAATGAATGAATGACTGCATGCTGTTCTTCCTGGCCCCACCAGGAGGCGCCCTACGTCATGCTAAATGAATGAATGAATGAATGAATGATCTAACAGATGCTGTTCTTCCTCGGCCCACCAGGAGGTGCCCTACGTCATGCTAAATGAATGAATGAATGAATGAATGAATGAATGCATGCTGTTCTTCCTGGCCCCTCCAGGAGGCGCCCTACGTCATGCTAAATGAATGAATGAATGAATGAATGAATGAATGAATGAATGAACTAATGCATGCTGTTCTTCCTGGCCCCACCAGGAGGCGCCCTACGTCATGCTAAATGAATGAATGAATGAATGAATGAATGAATGAATGAATGAATGAATGAATGAATGACTGCATGCTGTTCTTCCTGGCCCCACCAGGAGGCGCCCTACGTCATGCTAAATGAATGAATGAATGACTGCATGCTGTTCTTCCTGGCCCCACCAGGAGGCGCCCTACGTCATGCTAAAGAAGAACCATGAGCAGCTTGTCGGTAACGACCGTTATGAGGGATACTGCGTAGAACTCGCCCAGGAGATCGCCAAACACGTTGGATTCAACTACCGTATGGAGCTGGTTGGAGACGGGAAGTACGGGTCCAGAGACGCTATGACCAAGATGTGGAACGGCATGGTGGGGGAACTGGTGTACGGGGTGAGTTATAA
The DNA here is from genome assembly GCA_039105355.1 of Benthosema pterotum. Lineage (NCBI taxonomy): Eukaryota > Metazoa > Chordata > Actinopteri > Myctophiformes > Myctophidae > Benthosema > Benthosema pterotum. Next base: position 1,066,770 of record CM076987.1, on the reverse strand, counting down.
CCTAACCCTAACCCTAACCCTAAACCCTAAACCCTAACCCAGAGACGCTATGACCAAGATGTGGAACGGCATGGTGGGAGAGCTGGTGTACGGGGTGAGTTACCCTAACCCCTAACCCTAAACCCTAACCCAGAGACGCTATGACCAAGATGTGGAACGGCATGGTGGGGGAGCTGGTGTACGGGGTGAGTTACCCTAACCCCTAACCCTGACCCTAACCCCTAAACCCTAAACCCTAACCCAGAGACGCTATGACCAAGATGTGGAACGGCATGGTGGGGGAGCTGGTGTACGGGGTGAGTTACCCTAACCCCTAACCCCTAACCCCTGACCCTAAACCCTAACCCAGAGACGCTATGACCAAGATGTGGAACCAGGGGTGTAGTGGAGGGGGGACGCGGGGGGACGGCGCCCCCCACTTCTGACATCTAAAATATTTTTGGGTCTGAAAAAAATCATTAGCATGGTGAAATACATCTTGATGACATCATCAAGATGTGTTTCACCATGTTAATGAGTTTCCTTTTTTCTGAGAGTGTACAAGCATTTGTACACTCAAATGGGGGGGATTCCCCTTTCTCCCCTTTCTCAAATGGGGGGGATTCCCCTTTCTCCCCTTTCTCAAATGGGGGGGATTCCCCTTTCTCCCCTTTCTCAAATGGGGGGATTTCCCCTTTCAGAGGCGTCCCCCACTTATAAATGTACCACTACAACACTGTGTGGAACGGCATGGTGGGAGAGCTGGTGTATGGGGTGAGTTACCCTAACCCCTAACCCCTAACCCCTAAACCCTAAACCCTAAACCCTAAACCCTAAACCCTAACCCAGAGACGCTATGACCAAGATGTGGAACGGCATGGTGGGGAACTGGTCTATGGGGTGAGTTACCCTAACCCCTAACCCCTAAACCCTAACCCCTAACCCTAAACCCTAACCCGAGACACTATGACCAAGATGTGGAACGGCATGGTGGGGGGAGCTGGTCAACGGGGTTGTAAGTGAGTTATAACCCTAAATATACCCCTAAATATACCCTAAAATATA